>CAUYSK010044220.1:0-11984 GCA_963575035.1 Avahi laniger | reverse complement strand
TTAAGGAATCCATTCAAAGTCACCCAGCCCACTCCACCAGCGGCTGAGTTTTACTTCTTTAAAATTCTCTGACCGGGTGCGGTGGCTCACCCCTGTAATCCTAGCACTCTGGGAGGCCGAGGCGGGTGGATCACTCAAGGTTGGGAGTTCGACATCAGCCTGAGCAAGAGCGAGACCCTGTCTCTACTAAAAATAGAAAGAAATTATCTGGACAACTAAAAAAAAAAAAATATATATATATATATATATAGAAAAAATTAGCCGGACATGGTGGCACATGCCTGTAGTCCCAGCTACTCGGAGGCTGGGGCAGGAGGATTGCTTGAGCCCAGGAGTTTGAGGTTGCTGTGAGCTAGGCTGATGCCACGGCACTCTACCAGGGCAACAGAGCCAGACTCTGTATCAAAAAAAAAAAAAAAGTTAAAATTCTCTGTCCCCGGCTCCTTCTACCAGAATGTGAGCTCCACTGGGGTTGTTTTGTTTTCCTGTGTATCCCTAGCTTCCAGAACAGGGCCCGGTATGCAGTAGGTGCTCACTATTTGTTGCATGCATGAAGTGTCAGGGGTGGGAGTCGCACCCAGACAGTCTGCTTCCCGTTCAGACTGTTGAATTAAAATGACACCTCCTCCAGGAAGCCTTCTCTGAAGCCTCCTCTGTACCTTTCGGATTCCCCGCTGTTCCCCAGGGCTCCCACGGTGGCCTGGACGTCCCCCATCAGGTCCCTGACAGTGCTGACTCTGCAGGTGCTAGGTAGAGGGTTTTCATCAAGCATTTGGAAGCAAAAGGGACAAGGAGGCTTGTCTGTCTGCGCCCCTTCGTGGGGACTCACCAAACACAAAGTTGTCAGGCCGGAAGATCTGGCCGAAGGGGCCTGAGCGCACTGAGTCCATGGTGCCGGGCTCCAGGTCCACCAGGACAGCTCTGGGGACGTAATTTCCTCCTGCAGGGAGACAGATGGAGGGCATTCTGGTGCGGGCCAGGACCCCGCAGGCAGGCGCCTGGGAGCATCTTGCCCCTTGCCACCCCCAGGCGGGAGGTGCCCGCTTCGCCCTACCTGTGGCCTCGTTGTAGTACACGTTGATTCTCTCCAGCTGCAGGTCACTGTCCCCGTGGTATGTGCCGGTGGGGTCGATGCCATGTTCGTCGCTGATCACCTCCCAAAACTGCAAGGGGGTGGTGGGAAGGATTGAGAGACGGCGAGCAGGTGGCCGGGCCGAGCGCCTCCCCGCGCCCGCGCTGGACCCCCTCCCTGGCTGCCTCCCGGCCCCGCGCAAGGCGAGTGGGGGACTCAGAGGCAGCGAGGCGCTGACATGAGGATGAGGCAGCAAGAAGGCAGCGGTGGGGGCGGGGTGCCGCGGAGTCAGCACCCGCTTGGAGCCGGCGGGTGCCAGCGAACCCGGGCTGCAGCCCGCGGTGGGGGGAAGGGCGGGGTCTCTTTGTGCGCCTGGAGGGGACAGTCGTCCAGCTGTGAGGCCAGCTGTGGCACGCGCGGAGGCCGGGTCTCGCTCCTATAGGCCTCTTTGTTCCCGGCTTGGCCCTGTCGGCGGCGACCCCTCCCCCACCGTCCCTGGGGTGCTGGCCTCCTGGGGACCCAGTCCCCCAAAGACCCCAGCTCCGGGGACCCTGCTCTGAGCCTCTCGGCCACCACGGCCGCCTCCTGCCGGGGCCGGCGCCCCCGCTCCCCGTGCACCTTGGCCCCGATCTGGTTGCCGCACTGGCCGGCCTGCAGGTGCACGATCTCCCGCATGGCGGTGGCGCTGCTGGCGGACGCGGTGGCGCGGGCGCTGGGAGCTGCGGCGGCGGCGGCGCTGGGCTGGCGGCGGAGCACGGTCCCTGCGCCCCCCGGGAGCGTCTATATGGGCGGGCGGGGCTCGCGTCACGGCTGGTCACCGGCCCGCTCCGCCCCCTGGTCCCTCCCCGGCATGGAGGGTGCAGGGCTGGGGGTGGCGGGGATGCAGGGGTCGCCCTCCGCAGCGGCCTGCGGGACCCGGGTGGGTGGAGAGGAGGCCCCTCGGGCGCCGTCAGTGCCACCTCCCCCCGCCCCTCCCCGCCCCCAGCCGGGCCTGGCCACTCCGAGCAACTGGGCGGGGGAAGGGGGAGTGCTTGGTAAACAAGGAGCTGGGAAGTCCACCCCTCCCCCGCCCAGGCCCTGCCTCAGTTTCTCAGCCCGTAGCCCCCTCCCCATTCGCCAGAACCCTTGCATTAACCGGGAGGGCTCCTGGGTGGGGGGCGAGGTGGGGGCTCCGGAGTAGCGACCTGGATTAGGGGTGGCGGCTGGGTAGGGGCGGTTGGTTCCTGGAGGGCTCCTCTTGAAGCTGCTTAGTCAGTAAAACCCGGATTTTCCTTTTGTGTTTGGTGGAGGATGCTGGTGGAAGCCGGTGGGGAGCTCTGGCTCCCCCTGGTCACCTCTGCTGGGCTTTGCACCTGTTTGTTGCAGGTGGGGTCGCCCCGAGCCTGGCCTGGGTAAGACTTGGAGCTGGATTACATATTGGGGGGGATAGTAAGCCCGGGGGCGGGGGGCCTTGTTCTCCCAGGTCATCGTCTCTCTGTTCCCATATTATAATTTATTAGAATTAATTTATTATTAACACAAACCATCTCCTCTGCCTCTGCACTTCTGGTTAGCTCTGTGCACTGGCTGCTTCTCTCTCTGCCTGAATTTCCTCATCTGCAGAGGGGTAATGAAGAATGCCTTCCCTCCAGGGCTGTTGGGAGGGTCCGTGATGGAATGGCTCCAGATTACAGAGGCGACAACACATTGTATCTATTGTGATTATAATTATTACCAGGGGCTGGCTGGGACTTTCTGTGCTGATCCTCCAGTGAAGGCCAGAGCTCCTGAGGGCCACCTTCCTGGGTCAGCCTCCAGCTCTGCCCTCCCAGGAAGCCTCCTCCTCAACCCCCTCTTGGTGTACCCACTTAAGGACTTGGGGGTGGGGTAAGCCATGTTGGCCATGTGGCTTGGCCCTCACACTGGCCAAAGGCCACTAATTTTGACCAGTGGCTCTCAACGGGGCTGGGGGGTGCTTTTGCCCTTCCCCCCGGAGGACACTTGGCAATGTCTGGAGGCATCTTTGATTGTCACACATCCATGGGGGTGGGTGTGTGTGTGTTGTGCAGGCATTTAGTGGGAGGCTAGGGAAGCTGCTCATTGTCCCATACAGTGTACAGGACATCGGCATCAGAGAGCGATCCAGCCCCAAATGTCAACAGGGCTGAGGCTGAGAAACCCCGGGGTTAATTATGTGGGCAAAAATTCAAGTTAGATCTCTAGGTCACACTAGATGCCAAAATGAATTCCAGATGGGCTGGACTGCGTATGGGTTAGACCAGCTCGATCGCTCAGCCACTGCGATTTCATCTCTCCGCCACTCAGTTTGTGTATTATGTATGCATCCCCCTCCCCAGCAAACCGTTTTTATTTACTTGCCTAATATCGCCCCCACAGGAAACCAACCTAGCTTAGCACGCTTTACGGCCCCCGTACAATCTCGAAGGCGTCTCAGGGCTTCACTGACCACACCTAAACAGTGCCGGAAAAACACCTGTATTGTTTCACATGTCTGTGAAAGTCTACAGATTCTCCCACCTCTAAAAGCAGTGACGTTTGCCAAAATCGGCATTGTTGCTTTCCTGAGACATAGGCAATGTCTGGTAGTAAAAAGGGCATAAAGATTTGACATTCCCAGTGTTGCATGAAGACTGAAGAGCGATATCATTGTTTTGCTTTGCAATGCAGTTTTCGGAAACCAACGGAGACAGAAAGGAGAAAGTGATTATGTTAAACTTTTACTGACTCCTAAAAAACTGGGAGTTAGATGTTACCATTTATCATGATTTATAAGCATCATTAAAAAAAAACATCAGTTCGTTAAACCATGTAGAGATAATATGCACAAAGTCTGCAGAAGGAAACCTAAAACAGACTTTAAACATGTTGAAGGGGAGAGAGTACCTAGAACTGTGGATCTTCCAGATATTTCGTTGTTATACCACGGCAGCCAAGTAATCCTTAACTTCGGTGGAGTAAGCCTCCGAAATCCTGCTGAGTACAGATTCCAACTCTCCGTTATCTTCCACCGTTTTCTCTTCAAAACTTTCCTTTAGGAGTAAGATGGCTGTATTGAAAGTCATCTGCAAGTTGTATCTTTCCTCAAGGAAAGTTTTCCTGTTCACATCATTCTTTCCCAGTGCTGTGGCTTTCCAAGCAATGCAAACTCCAGATGGATCTCATGGAAATAAATATTGTCATCCCTCATTCCAACCCCAGATAAGTAAAGAAAGTGTAAATGGACCAATACCACCTGGCTGGGTGTGTTCTTGCATCCGGGGGCAGCTGTCTGTACTTGCTGAGCCGTGGCGAATGGGTTTTTGGTAAATAAGATACTATTGTTGAGTTAGATTTCTTTCTTTTGAGACAGAGTCTCACTCTGTCACCCAGGCTAGAGTGCCGTGGCATCAGCCTAGCTCACGGCAACCTCAGACTCCTGGGCTCAAGCGATCCTCCTGCCTCAGCCTCCCGAATAGCTGGAACTACAGGCACCACGACCACGCTTGGCTAATTTTTCTATTTTTTGTAGAGATGGGGTCTCACTATGTTGCCCCGGCTGGTCTTGAACTCCTGGGCTCAAGTGATCCTCCTGCTTCAGCTGGGACTACAGGCGTGCACCACCACGCCTGGCTAATTTTTTCTATTTTTAGTAGAGACAGGGTCTCACTCTTGCTCAGGCTGGCTGAGTTAGATTTCAAGTCCTGCGTGCAAACTTTCTGTAATATGGTCCATATACACCGAACCTATATGCTTGGTGACTGGTTCTACTTCGTGTACACTTTGCTCATCCTACAGAAGGGATTTCCGTTTCTCCTCAGTTGCAATTATCACACTATTTTCAGGTTTAATTACCATTGAAGGGGGACCTCTAGCTACAGTAGCCAAAGCATATTCAGTCTGGACAAGCTTACCAGATGGGCTGAAACTAACTGTGCTCAATTCACCATCATTTCCTGAACAGTCCTCAGCGTGTGTATTTAAATGTGTGTGGCATCCCGGGACTTCAGTAGGTTAGACAATAGTGGAACGCAGAGTCCCTTGAGGGTTGCTAAACTTCCCCAACCAAGAATTTCTCAACCAAGGGAGGTTCTGTTCCCCTACAGCCCCAGAGGATGCCTACTGATGTCTGGAGACATTTTTGTTCATTACAACTTGGGGGGTGCTCAGGGCATCTCATGGGTGGAGGCCAGGGAGCACCTACAGATGCCACTCAACATTCTACAATGTACAGGAGGACTCCCATAGCAAAGAATTTTCGAACCCCAAATGTCAATGTCAGTAGTGTGAGGAGGAGTGGCTCCGACTTCTACTTTTGAGGTTATCACCCCACGTGGTGTTACAAGTGATCACAGAGACACAGTGTATCCGAGGGAAACAGGAAGTCTGCCAACCCGTGTGATTGTAGATCAAGAATTTGTAAACCCTGTGTTGGCATTTCTTAATTTCTTTAATATATCAAGAGTCTTTAAGAAAGAATAAAAAAGGAAGCGGCCCTCTTGGGAGGGGGCTGATTGAGGATATATAGACTCGGTCCCTGAAAAATCGGGTTTCCTATGTTGGCCCACCAGGGCAGGGCTGAATTGGATGTGGACTCAGCCCCAGACACAGTTCCCTGGGAAGTACATGGTCTGCGGGGACCTCTGTTTTCTGTCTCAGGGCATCTCTCGGGCTTCCTGATGGCCCTTAGGAAATGAATCCACAGGAAGGACAAGGGGGAAGTGAGTGGAGAGGGCAGAGGTGACCTTCTAGTATTCAGAGCTTTTGGGATCCGGTATTGCCCCAATTGTAGAAAGGTCGACGATACAGAATGCCTATGGGGACAGAGAGGAGAGGAGTTTGGAGTGGGTGATGTTACCCACACCCGTCCCCAGTCTGGGCCTCTCCTGGGCTCCAATCTTGGGAGGTCAGGAGAGCTAGCTGTGCCTGTGGCTCCCAGGTGAGCACAGTCACCTTGGTACCCAGCCGTCCCATGCATCACCTACCACCCAAAAGGCCATCAAGGCTCCTTGCAGGAATCCAATGACCACATCGTAGGGGTGGTGCCGATAGTCCAAGGTCCGGATGTAGCCAGTGACCAGAGCCAGGGATAAGAAGAGGAAGTGGAAGGTTGGCCGTAAGAACCTGGTCTTCTGTCCCCAGGGGCGCACCTGTACATAAAGCTGGGGAACAGTGGGGAGGGTGGGCAGCAGCTTGAAGACCAGGAACCTGTATCTAGAGGGACCGCATTTTTGCAGCCACCTGTGCAGCAGGACATTCCACCTTGCCAGCTTTGTATGACAATGAAATTCACCATGTAAGGCAGGTTATTGGCTGTGGCCCCCAAAACCATCAGTGTAAAAGAGTTTTACCCTATTAACTAGCTAGTGTTGGGAGGACTGTTAGACACTGAATGAGGATTTGACAAGCAGTCAGCTGACACTGTACAGGTGGGCCGGATACTGTGGCCCAATACTCCCACCTCCTGCAAGCATTGGCTCTCCAATCAAACTGGGCCCACCTCATCAAGGAACCCTGCAAAAGTTGAGGCTGGGCTCCTGATTTTGACATGAAAAACAGAAAACAAAAAAATTCCCGTTTTTAAACATCAGGTTAATCTACTTCCTTGATGGAGCAGCAAGAACGAGAAAGTAGCTGTTGTATGTTTCAGGGAGAAACCAGGAAGCCCCCTGACGAAGTAAGGGAACTCCCAGACACCCGGAACATTCTGCTCACAAAATTGACAACCCTTTCTGAGGTCCACAAAAGCAGGGAAAGGCCAGCATCCTAGCTGTGTGTGATCTGTCTGCCATCTGGGGTTGGGGTGAGCCTCGAGGCACTGCTGACGTGCACCCCAGCCCCCAATCCACCCAGGGGGTGGGGACAGAGGACACAGGGAGTCCACTTTGCCTATTATTAATAAGAACAGTGATGTTTAGACCAGATCTACAGCCAGATCCTGTTCTAAACACTTAATTTGCATCAGCTTGTTTATATTTTAACTTGTGAAACCACAACTAGGAAGCAGGTGCAGTCTGCATGTCCATTTCACAGATGAGGAAATGGAGGCCCAAGGACAATGAGTATCTCACCCAAGTGTCACACACTGCTGAGGCTGGGAATAGAGCCAAGAGAGCCCTGCATTCTGGGTGCAAAGCCCTTACTCTTTATCACTATTGGGATGCTGTATTTACTTTGTTACTTTTTTTTTTAAAGAGCGAGAGAAAAGGGCTTGCAGTCCAATGGGTTGTCTTTCAGGAAGAAAATATTGCTGGAGTCGAGGCAGCCATGTGACTGTCACGTGCCCTGTGGCCTCAGCCTCTGTGTCATATGTCTGCCCACCATGGTGCCTGGTGCTCTGGGCTGGCCCCAATGGGTGCAATCAGCTTCTAGCTCCTGAATCTATGCTCTCTTTGTGTGCTGGGCCCCTGGATCACTGGCTGCTTCCCAAAGGTCCTTCCCGCCTCCTCTCCCTGGCCACGCCTTCCATCTTCGCCTCAGCTGAGTCTGTTTTTCTTTCCCCCAGCCCTGGTGGAGACCCAGCCTGGCATGGGCCCTCTCCAGCTGCAGTCGGGGGAAGACAGAGCTTTCTGGAAGCCACTGTTCCAGGACAGGGACGCTGAATGAGTCTTAAGAGAAGCCATCGCAACTCCAGGGGGCACACACACAAGCTCTGTGGAAGCCGTGCCTGGCACTGCTGGTGCCCAGTACGGGAGGGGGGTGGGAGGGGACAATGGAGTGTTCTCTGGCTTTGCTGGGTGTGTGGCCCGCCTCCCACCAACACTCACCACCAGATAAACCATGCAGTACATCCCGAGGGAGGTTTGCTCCGAGTGGAAGGATTTCCTGGGAGATGAAGAGGGAGGAGGGTTGAGATCAGTAGGGAGCCAGGATAAGGAGAGGATGCTTCCTGAGCATCCCCTCCCTGTCCACCTGCTTGCCTGGCATTGAGGATGTCCTCTGGGTGCCCGGTGCAGGTGTAGTTGGTGATGTAGCCGCTCTCGCAGTTGAAGGAGGTTGGGTCTGGCAGGCACACGGCCAGGAAGTGGGGCCGCAGGCGTCCCGTGGTCATCTTGGCGATGCTGGCCAGGGAGAAGCTGGCCACGCTGCCAAAGATGAAGGTGACCAGCTGCTTGTAGACCATGACGACGTAGGTGCTGCCCAGCAGGCCCTGCGGGCTCAGCCGGAGGTTCTGGACATGGATCATCTCTCCCAGGCTGATCTGCAGGGCCGCATGGGGAGGGGAGGGTGGCGTCGGGTGGAGGCGGGGCGTAAATCGCTGCTGCGGCAGGGGGGACAATAGTATGGGACACCCTCAATGCTGTGTCTCAGCTCGCATGTCCCCTCTTCATATGGAAAAGGGGGGCGGTTTTCCACTAAACCCAGCAGAAAGGTGGGGCTTCTCGTTGTATCACACATGAAAATGGGAGACTTTGCCCACCCCTGTGCCTGAACTGGGCGGGATTTCCTCTTTCACTAAGGCGAGGGGCATGGCTTCCCTTTACACCAAGAAAAGGCGGTGGGTCATCCCCCTAATTTAGGTCACACATGGGCAGGGATCTTATACCTGAAAGGGGTGGGACTTCCTGTTACACCAGGAAAAGGGGTGGGGCTTCCCCTATTTTATGTCAGAGATAGGCAGAATTTTCTGTCTCGCATCTGGAAGGGGCAGGACTTCCTGTTACAATGGGGAAAAGGGGTGGGACTTCCCCTGTTTCAGGACAGATATAGGCAGGATTTCCCGTCCTATATCCGCAAGGGGTGGAACTTGGACCAGGAAGAGAGGATAAATTTCCTCCCAAATGCCTGAAAATGGTGGGATTTCCCTTTTCACCACCAGGAAAAAGAGATGGGACATTTCCCCCATGTTTGAAAGTAGAGGGTTTCCCTACTCCCCAGAAAAGGGGCCTGCACTGCTGTCTGCTTTATACATATTAGGGATGGAGGGTTTCCTGTCTGCTAGGGTAAGAGGGCTGAGCTTCCTCCTGCTCCGTGTCTAAGGCAGAGAGGCGGGTGTCTCTTCTGTCTTGTGTCAACAGGGGTGAGCTTTACCTTTTCCTCAAGGAAAGGTTTTTCTTCTATACCGTCAAGCATCGAGAGTTCACTTTTCATTAGGATAAGGAGTGGGACTTCCTCCTGCTACAGGGCAACGCTTCCCACTTTTCCAGGAAAAGGGCGAAGCTTGCCGTGTGGCACGTCACCACCACACCGGGTGAAGGTGGCCAGCCCCTTACCGTGAAGACAGAGATTAAGAAGCCTATGGTGATGAGTGCCGAGTCCTCGACGACGTAGTGGGACACCCGGGGGTATCTGATGGTGGTGTCATTACAAAAGAAGCCTTGGAAGTGGGGTGCCACCAAACCACTCTCACTCAGCAGGGTGGGAACGCTGGCTGCAGGGGGCAGAGAAGACCCAACTCACGGTTGAGTCACCTGAAGCCTACTCTCCTTAAACCTTCCGACCAGTCTGTCCCCCCTGAGTCTCCACAACCTGGACAAGGTGGGAAGGCAAGAAGGCTGTGCAGGGAAGATGGTCTGGCCAGAAGGCGAGAGGAGGGGAGAGCTCCAGGGACCCCTCCATGGATGGGGCCCTTCCAACACACCTGCGGTCAGCATCCTCTCCCTGTTGTGTGAGATGGTGGGTGGTGTGGGAGGCTGGGAGGCTGGGTAGGTGTGGCATTTGTGGGTCTTAGAATCAGGTGGGTGAGGGGCTCAGGATAATGAGGGGACAGGATGGGAGAACTCACTTTTTCCGTATGTGTATGTGTGTCCTGATGTATGAACACATGTGTGTATGGTTGTGGCTCTGCATGTCTGTGCATCTGTGAGTTCTGTGTGTCCATGCTTATAGATATCTATGTCACCCATAACGTGAGCATGTTTTTTGTGAATCTGTGGATGTGTGTGCTCCCTGGTGTATGTGTCTTTCTATGTAGCCAGAGTCAGTCTCTGGCCATGAAAGTATGTCTTTCTCGGTGTGTGCAAGTCTCTATGTCTTTGCGTGTATGGGACTCTGTGTCTATGGAAGTGTGTGTGTGTGTGTCTGTGTGTTTGTCCTGGTATATACACCTGTGTGCTTGTGGATGTGCATGAATTCAGATGTGTGTGTCTTGGTGTGTCCACATCTCATGCATCATGTTTGGGTGTGTGAATATGTGTTTGGGGTATGTGTACTTCTCTGTGTGATCTGGGAATGGTGTCTGTGTGTCTGAGGTTGTGCGTGTATGTCCATGAACGTGTAGGTTGTGCTGATATGTGTGTATGGTTGTGTTTGAGATCTGTACATGTGTTTATGCCCATAGCTGTGGCTCTGTAGCTGACTGGGCTGGGGCCCCTACCTCCTGACACAGCCATCTTAAAGCCAGACATGGGAGGGGCCTGTCTCCAGACGGTGCCAAGGTTCCTGTTGGGCCCACCCACCCCAAAGGCCTCCCCCCAGGCCTTTCACTCCTTTCTTGACTCTGCTGTTTCTGTGCCCTCTGTAGCCTGGCAGAACCAGTTAGCTGGAACCCAGCCTCCCACAGCTCCTAACTCCCTTCCTGGGCTTGGAGGAGCAAAGGTAGTGTCCCAGCTTGGCCTCCCCTCTGTAGAGAGGGGGCTTTGGTCACGGGGTCTGTACACTGGGGAGTTAGGAGGGGCTGGCATCTAGACCCCAGGCAAGCACAGGCCTCACAGATGCAAGATACACTCGCCTAGAATCTGACACGCACAGTTACACAATATAACCACACAGTCCAACCCAGACACCCAGATTCAGTATCCACACACAGACACACAAGGCAACAATATACACACAACACATAGGCCCGTATAGACTCAGATGCACACCCAGATACACAAACACCATCGGATCCACTCCCAAGCCAGATGTCTGCATAGACACAGGCTCCTGTAGACCATAGGAGTCACCCAGTCACACAGGGTAAACATCACGCCTCCCCTAAGCCAAAACAACACGTAGCCAGAGAGCAACACACAGAGACCCAGTGAGACACACACACACACTGGATCAGATACATACAGATACACTCTACAACCACACCCAGTATGAATCGGCAGCCCCCCCAGTCAAGCGACCCTCAGATAAAGATAGAGTCCAACAAAGCCCCTTGAATTTCAGGATTGGGGTGCTCAAGGCTGGTGGGGAGAAGGCGCACCCAGCATCAGACAGAACACGTCCAGAGCCACCAACATCTTGGTGGTCCTGGAGATCGACAGAGAGGCCGGTGGGGATGTCCTGCGCAGGTCCGCAGGCCACAGTCTCTGCTGCAGGAGCACCGGCTTGGGTGGGGCCATGACCACGCGTTGTGAGGATTTTATCAGCTGCGGGGGTGGGGGACAGGGGACGGATGATGGGGTGGTTACATCTACCGGACTGGGATTGGAGTTCCCGAGCCAGGCGGGGCCGCAGGGCTGGGGAAGCGGGCAGGGATAGTGAAGACCACTGTGGGCAGGACAGGGCTGGGGAAACTGAGGCCCCTGTAGCTTTGTGAGCTAGTTACTACACAGCCACCGCCCCACGCCAGGGGCGCGGCAGCTCTGGGATGAGGTCTTGACGGGTGTGGATTTGTGGATGAGACCTGGAAGAAGGTAGCGCCTAAAGGGATAAGACAAACGGTCAGAGACCCCCAGGCTGAGGAGTGGGCAGGGCCTGGGGGATGGCTGGAGAGTAGGCGGGGCCTGGGGTGAGTGGGCGGGGCCTAGGAAGAATGAAAGGGAAGTGGGAGGGACTGAGGAGAGGGCAGGGCTTGGGGGTGAGTGGGCAGGGCCTAGGGAAAATGACAAGGAAGTGGGAGAGTCCGGGAGGAGGAATAATAATGATGGAGAGTGGGCGGGGCCTAGGGAGAATGACAGGGAAGTGGGAGGGCCTGGGAGGGGGATGGCTGGGTGATCGGACGAGCGTCTGGTAATGTAATAGTGTTGTCTGCGGTGTAGGTCTGGGTTGTGGGGGGGTCTGG
>CAUYSK010044219.1:0-26871 GCA_963575035.1 Avahi laniger | reverse complement strand
GTAACCTGAGACCAAGGTGGATAATGATGAGCTGAAAGCTATGGTGGAAGCGAATCCATCTCAATCTATGTGTGAATTAGCAGCAAGGTTTAATGTTACTATTCCCACAATATTGGACCATTTGAAACAAATCGGCAAGGTAAAGAAGCTGGATAGATGGGTATCGCATGAATTAAATGAGCATCAGAAGAAAAATCGTCTTAAAGCTTGCCTTTCTTTGTTGTCACGACATAAAGGTGAACCATTTCTATACCATATTGTTACCTGTGATGAAAATAGATTCTTTTTGACAATCGAAAGCATTCGGCACAATGGTTGGATAAAGACGAAGTGCCAAAACACAGTCCAAAACCAAATATTCATCAAGAAAAGCTAATGGTGTCTGTTTGGTGGTCCAGCACTGTGGTATTATCCACTACAGCTTCATGAAACCTGGTCAATCCATGACAGCGGATGTCTGCTGCAAACAATTGGATGAAATGATGAGGATGCTCGTAATGAAGGAGCTGAGATTGGTCAATAGAGACAGGCCAGTCCTCTTGCAAGACAATGCTCGACCACATGTTGCACAAACATCTCTGCTCAAACTACAGCAGCTGGACTTGGAAACTCTCTGTCATCCACCGTATTCACCAGACGTTGCACCAACTGACTACCACTTCTTCCAGGCTTTGGACCATTTCTTGCAAGGAAAAATATTCAATTCTCAACAAGCTGTGGAAAATGCCTTTTGTGATTTCATTGCCACTCGCTCTCCAGACTTCTTCACTGCTGGCGTAAACAAGCTACCATTAAGGTGGCAAAACTTAATGATAGTTTAGGCGCATACTTTGATTAATTGTACTGCTTCTTGTTTGAGATATAATAAACTACACTTTGGATTCAGAATCGGACATTTAATATTTAATGATCTAAATATATCCTCTGGTCTCTTTCTAGTCCCGTCTCTCCCATCTCTGTAGCAACATGCATCCCATAATGAGCAGACCAAAAGAGGCTTGGGCAGAAGTGTCCGGTATTCATATTTCTGAGGGCTTGGCTTCGCTTCTATTTGGATGCTCGTAAAGTCTCCACATTTTCTCTGTTCTCCAGCCACCATCATGTTCTGAGCTCCCCTGTGTCCCTGGTTCCGGCACCCACATAGCAAAATCCTTGAAGTATTAATGCAATGGCTGTATATGAGAAAGCTGGAAGGGCATGGTTCCTGTTAGCTGTCTGTGGCTGGAGAGGCAGACAGCCATCACTGTCCAATAGAACTTTCTGCAGTGGTAGGAATGTTCTCTATCTGCACTGTCCAGTATGAAGCATGTGGCACTTGAAATGCGGCCAGTGTGGCTGAGGAACTGAATTATTTTACTTTATTTTATTTTAATTAATTTAAATTCAAATAGTGGCCAGGCACAGTGGCTCATGCTTGTAAACCCAGCTCTTTGGGAAGCTGAGGCAAGAGGATCGCTTGTGGCGAGGAGTTTGAGACCAGTCTGGGCAACATAGTGAGACCCCTCCTTTAAAAAAATTTTTTAAAAATTAGCTGGGCCTGGTGGCATGCACCTGTAATCCCAGCTACTCAGGAGGCTGAGGCAGGAGGATCGCTGGAGCCCAGGAATTTGAGGCTGCAATGAGCTATGATGACAGCACTGCAGTGTAGCCTGGGTGACAGAGTAAAATCTTGTCTCAAGAAAAAAAATTAATCAAATAGCCACCTGTGGCCACAGACTGCTGCATTAGATAGCACAACCAGACCTTGCAGGTACTAAAGGCTCCTGAAAGGATTTGCACTTTTGTCTGAGGAGCAATGGAAAGATAACCTCGAAAGGGTTTGAACCTGGGGTGGCGGGGTGACACAGTCGGATCCGATTTTTCCAGCCTGACACGTGTGTCCATCTCTGTCTCTCTTCCTGCCACAGGTGCCACCATGAGGCCCCAGCCCTACAGGTGCCCCTGCGCTCCCCTGGCCCGTGGCGCGCCGTGCTAGCCCCCAGCCAGGGCGTGGGGAGGTGCGGTGGCCATGGCCAGCCACGTGGACCTGCTGACGGAGCTGCAGCTGCTGGAGAAGGTGCCCACGCTGGAGCGGCTGCGTGCCGCCCAGAAGCGCCGGGCCCAGCAGCTGAAGAAGTGGGCGCAGTACGAGCAGGACTTGCAGCACCGCAAGCGCAAGCATGAGCGGAAGCGCAGCACGGGCGGCCGCCGCAAGAAGGTGTCCTTCGAGGCCAGCGTGGCCCTGCTGGAGGCCTCACTGCGGAACGACGCCGAGGAAGGTAGGCCCGTTCTGTGCCCTGGTGGCCGGTAGCTGCCCGGGCCTCAGCGCCTCCTGTTCAGGGTCTGGATGGCAGGTTCATGCCGTAGCGGTGTGGACGAAGCGAGTTTGCAGACCCTCTCCGAGTTCTGGCGACCCCACACATCTTGGAAAGTGGATGTTCCTGAAAGGCTTTGATGAATTTATCTCAGACTTTTTTTTTTATTTTGGAAACAAGAATTTCAGCCTTTGGCTAATGAAGACCATAATAATTTTCCTTCCCTCCCACAAATATTTACTGACAGCTACTCCTTGCACATGACTATTGTAGATACAGTGGTGAACAAGTTGGATCTGCTTTCTCCTCTCCAAAAGCTCAATATTTATAGGGTTTTGCATTTCTTAAGCCCCTTCTCTGGGCCAGACCCCACTGTCTATATGTGGTCCCATCTTATTTAGCCTTCGCTGCAGGCATAAATGGCGGAGAGGGATGTTTAAGGGCCTAGACTCTGAAGTGAGACTACCTGGGTCTAAAACTGGCTTTGTCCATTTCCCGTGTGACCCTGAAAAGTAGACAAGCCCCTTTGGCTCTCTGTACTTAGTTTCTACCTCTGTAAGATGGAGCTGATAAATCTTAGCACTCTGGGAGGCCAAGGTAGGTGGATTGTTTGAGCTCAGGAGTTCGAGACCAGCCTGAGCAAGAGTGAGACCCCGTCTCTACTAAAAATAGAAAGAAATTACTTGGACAACTAAAAATCTATATAGAAAAAATTAGCTGGGCATGGTGGCACATGCCTGTAGTCCCAGCTACTCGGGAGGCTGAGGGAGGAGGATCGCTTGAGCCCAGGAGTTTGAGGTTGCTGTGAGCTAGGCTGATGCCACGGCACTCTAGCCCAGGCAGCAGAGTGAGACTCTGTCTCAAAAAAAAAAAAAAAGATGGAGCTGATAAGGGCTTACTATGAACATTAACTTAGATAATCCCTGTGAAGTTCTTAAACATGGTCCCTCATGCTAAGTGGTCATTAATATATTTTATTATATTATTACTATATTTTATTTCATCATGTTTATATTATCTAGGATGCCCATAACATCTGAAAACATAGACAAATATACGTAATGTTGTCTAGGACATTTTTACTCTATAAAGTAAATGAAGAAATAAATATAAACAAACACATATACACATTTATATAATCTGACATTTCCAGATTTTATGGATACACCGTACTTGTTATCTTTTATTTGGTTATATTATTATGATGTGTCCCATGACCCAAATATCATGATCTGAGGCATGTATAATGACACCCATTTTACAGATGGGAAACTGAGACTCAGAAAGGTTAAGAACCTTGACCAAAGTGGCAGAGAAGGATTAGAACTCCCAACATCCAAGCTCTTGTTACTGCCCTCACGGCCTTGTGGGTTTGCTTGCCATTGTGACAATAGATGGAGCATCCACGGTTTAACCTAAGCCTCTTCTCTGGGCGTGTTTTGAGGGGGTTGTGCCTGCTCGTTGTGCAGCCTCCGTCCCGTCCTGGTATACTGAGCCTTCCTGGCTGTCCCTGGGGAGGCCCAGCCGTGTTTCCTGGGTCCCTCCGCTCGTCCTCGGGACACTGGGCACTAAAGCAGCCAGTGGAAGAACAGAGTGGTGGTGGCACAAGAGGGTGCTGGGTTTTAGGCACTTGGCTCTTCAGGTTCTAGAACCATCGGAGAAGCACGATTCTGTCCCCACGCTGCTCGCAGAGGGCTCCAGGTTGTGAGCGGGGGAGCGTGCCTGGCCCCGCGCTGCTGGAAGCAGCTCCGCTGAGAGCCGGGGGCGAGCAGCGCCCGTGAGAGAGGCGTGAAATCTCATGCTCGGGGACACGGCCCCGCAAAGCTCCTTCCCACGTGTGGTTTGCCGAGTGACGTGGCAGCCCCGTCCCACTCCGTGGGTGGCTCATCATGATGTCTAATTTTTGCCGGGGGCGGCGGTTCATCAGCTTTTCTCTCATCCCTCACCGTTTACTCCCTTCTTCCCTGACAGAGCCCCGTCTCCCCGTCCCCGAGGAGCTTTCAGGGGCTCCTGTGAGCAGGTCCCGGCTGCTTCAGAACATCCCCCTGGGGGATGCTGCCTCCCCAGCCCCCTGCCCGGGCCCCACCCCTTGCCGGCTGCCATGTGTCCTGTTTAGAAAGAGCACTGGACTCGGAGTCTCAGGGACCAGTGCCCTGCAGCCCTGCCTGTGACCTTGAGCAGCTTGCTTCACCTCTCTGGGTCCAGTTTTTTAACCTGTGAAATGGGGTTTTGAACGCTTGCCCTCAGGAGGGTGCGGCAGGAATTAGACACGGTTCTGGGCGTGCCCACTCTTCGAAAGGTTACCCTGAGCCCTGCACCAACCCGGTGATAATTTTAACACACTTTTTCTTTGTGTATGTGTGTGTGTGTGTGTGTGTGCGGTTTTGTTTTTTTTCAGACTTCAATGTTTTTAAAAACCCAGGTATACACTATCACGTTCTTCTTGTAAAATGCAAGCAACGGAGAAGTGCACAAAGTAAAAAGTCCCCTCCCTCCCTTCGTTCCTTCATTACTGTTGTTAGTTTGATGTGTTTCCTTCCAGGCATTTTTCTCACCTATAGAGAAATATAGAGTCAACATTTTTTTTTAGAAAGATTTTACATAAGCGATGACATCCTGGGTATGTTATTCTGTAATTTCCTTTTCTTTATCCACCAGTGTATCTTGGAGATATTTTCATGCCAGATACACAGCGTGCAGCAGATCTGCATCATTCTTTTTAACTGCTGTGTAGTATTTCACAGTATGGATTCACCAACATTTTTGATCTCGTTCCTTATTGGTGTAGGTTTTCCCACTAGTTTTGCTTTTGCCACAATGTTTCGTGCACATGTGCAAATGCTTATCTAGAACAGATGTGGAAAAATGGAAGAGATGGATGGAAAGGTATTAAATTTGAATGAGAAAAGTGCTAGACCCCGTGGGCTGGTCCTCCGCCTCTGTGGACAGCGAAATGAGGGTGGAGGGGCCAGAGCACTGTGCTCTGTGGCGGGCTGTGGGGGGCAGGGGAAAGGTGTCCCTGGGGTCCACAGGTGGCTGGGTTTGGGTGGGGGTGTGAGGCTGCCATCAGTCGGCCCTTGATCTTGCTGGGCTGCGCTAAGCCTCCTGGCAGCATGACAGAGCCCGCTGCTCCCAGCTAGCTGGGAACGGCTTCTGCTGGCTGGTGGAGCTGGAGTTCGGGAGGCTGCCGGGGTGTTAGCTCCCAGTGGGGTGGGAGCGTGGGGTGGCAGCTCCCCTGTTCCCCTGAGCTCACAGCAGCCTCTGAGTCAACCTCCCCCACCTGCCCGGGGAATGTGAGTTGTTTCTAGAGAAAGGCAGGCTGGGAACTCACTGAGTTCCTCCTCTGGGTGTACACTGCCTTTAGGCTAATGGCCGTGCCCTCGGACCTGCCCGAGCCCCACCCTCACTGCCCCAGCTCCTCTTGCCTGCCCCCATGTGCCCTGTGTCCTCTGACCTCCACACCTTTGCATGTGCAGTTCCCTCCTTCTGGAACACTCTTCCCCTAACTCCTGTAACTCTTCAGGTTTGGGCCCAGTGTGAGCTCCTCTGGGGAGCGGTCTGTGAGCCTTCCTGTACCCCGACCCCAGCACTAGGTAGAGCGGCAATTCCAGGCATGGTGCTGTTTACTGAGAGGCAGCATAGTATCATGGCTAAGAGGGTGGGAAACCTGCAGCCTTGGGGCCACATGCGGCCTTTTGGATCCTTGAGTATGGCCTTTTGACCAAATCCAAATTTTACAGAACAAAAATAAAGGATTATGTTTTGTGAAGTTTGGATTCTGCCAAGGGGCCGCCCTTGGGGATCTGGGGGCCACACGTGGCCTTGAGGCTGCAAATTCTCTGCAGTTCCCCCTCCAGGATTCAAATCCCAGCTCTGCCACTTCCTAGCCGCACAATCTTGGGAAAGCCACTTAACTTCTTGGTGCCTCAGTTTCCCCATCTGTAAAAATGAGGATGGTAATGCACCTGCCTTATAAAGTGGTTGGGGGGGTGTTAAATTGCATTGATAAATATTGAAGTGGTCTGGTAAGAACTTTATAAGTGGCATAAATTGTTGTTTTCTCCATTTACATAATCTATTATGATTATATGTTTTGACTGTCATCATCATCATTGTTTATCTGGTGCTTACTTTGCACCAGGCAGCCTGCCTTACGCGTGTTCTCTCAGTGAATCCTCTAAGGTTAGAAACTCAAACCCCATTTTTAAGAAACAGCTTGGGGTTTAATTTACATGTCATACAATTTGCCCATTTTAAGTGTACAATTCAATGATTTTCGGTAGATTTATACAGTTGTGCATCTGTCACAATCTAATTTTAAAACATTGCCGGCGCCCCAAAAAGAAGCCTTTTGCCCATTTGCAGTGAGTCCCGGTTTCCACCTGCAGCCCCAGCTCTAGGCAACCACTCATCTACTCTCTGCCTCTCTCTGTATTTACCTTTTCTGGACATTTTATTTACATGGAGTCATGCAACATACGATCTTTTATGATTGGCTTCTTTCATCTAGAGTACTATTCTCAGGGTTCACCCAGGCTGTAGCATGTACCAGCGTGTCCTCCCTTTTCATTGCCATGTAGTATTCCAGTGTACGGACTGACCACCTTTTGTCTATCCATCACCGGTTGATGAACATTTGGTTTCTTTCCATTTTTGGTGGTGATGACTAACGCTGCTGAGCACATTTGTGTGCAAATCTTTGTGTGGACACATGTTTTCATTTCTCTCGGGTAGTTACCTAGGAATGGAATGGCTGGGGCATATGGTAAATTTATGTTTAACTTTTTAAGAAACTGCTAAACTGTTTTCCCAGATGGCTGCACCATGTTCTATTCTCAAACCCTGTTTTACAGATGAGGAATCTGAAGCTTGGGGAGGCTAAGTCACCTCCCAAGGTCTCATAGGTTTTTGTTTTTGTTTTTAAATTTTTAAGAGACAGAGTCTTGCTCTGTCACCCAAACTGGAGTGCAGTGACCCAATTATAGCTCACTGCAGCCTTGAACTCCAGGGCTCAAGAGATCTTCCTGGCTCAGCCTCCTGAGTAGCTAGGACTGCAGGTGTGCACCACCACACCTAGCTAATAGTTTCTTAATTTTTTTGTAGAGATGGGATCTCACTGTGTGGCCCAGGCTGGTCTCAAACTGCTGGCCTCAAACAATCCTCCCACCTTGGCTTCCCAAAGTGCTGGGATTACAAGCTTGAACCATCATGTTTGGCCAGTCTCACAGGTTTTAAATGTCAGACCCAGGACTCAAATGCAGATCAATTGTCCAAAGCCCACACTTTTAACCACCAGGCAGTCCTGGCACCTCTTGCTTTGGGTTTTTCCTAGAAAACAAGAGAACCACTCCCTTGTGATCTGTGTTTCTTTTGGCCTTATGGATCCTGGTATTTCTGCTGGCCTCTGGGGCCCTTTATTTGGTGATGGTGGTGGGAGATGCCCAGAAAAGCCCTTTATCCCCTGGTATAACTTCTTCTAGGGCTACAATAGCCCAGCCTCCCTTGAAACCACAGAATATATTTTTCTTTTTCTTTTTTTTCTTTTTTTTTTTGAGACAGAGTCTCACTCTGTCGTCCTTGGTAGTGTACAGTGGCATCATCATAGCTCACTGCAACCTCCAACTCCTGGGCTTAGGTGATCCTCCTGCCTCAGCCTCCGAGTAGCTGGAACTATAGGCATGTGTCACCATGCCCGGCTAATTTTTCTATGTTTAACAGAGATGGAGTCTCACTCTTGCTCAGGTTGGTCTCGAACTCCTGAGCGCAAACAATCCTCCCGCCTCAGCCTCCCAGAATGCTAGGATTACAGGTGTGAGCCACCGCGCCTGGTCCGCCAAATATATATTGTTGGGGCTTTTGTTTTGCTCTCAGAATGTGTAGGGTTTTCTTTATGGAAACTCTGTTCTCATTAAAAAAAAAAAGTTTGATTCTTCTGTACTCTAAATTTAACTCTTATTAAATTTAACTGTTATTCTCACTGTAGAAGTTTTTAAACTTTTTCTTAAGCAATGGAAACTTTTCTTTAAATGAAATATTACGCAGGAACCCCATATGTAAAACAGATGCAGAAGCTGTTCTGACTGAGGTTAGGCTGGGGGGTGCTGGAACCCCATCCGCTCAGCCCCCACGAACGCCCCCAGCCCGGATGCACCGCTGGACACCTGGGCTCCGGATGCCACTTCCTGAACCATTGGCTCGGCTGCAGGAAATAGCTCTGACTTTCGCTTTTGGTGATGTTTAAAATGGAAGTTTCTTTTCTTTTAATTATAAAAATATGGAGATGGTGGGGGAGAGGGAGAGAAAAAAATTATAAAAATAATGCATACTTGCTTTAGAAAATTTTGGAAGTGCAGAAAAAAAGAAAATGAAGGGTTTGCAAAGGGTTTAGGGCAGTGGTCCTCAGACTTTTTTGATCTGAGTCCTTTTTAAAAATTATTTAGACTATTACTTAACCTTTTGTATTAATAACTGAGATCTGCTAAGATCTTTGGTTGAACTGGGTTTTATCAATCCCTATTTACTGTGTTAGAAATGAAAACTGAGGAATTAAATATTTATTCGTTCATTAAATCAGAACAAGAAACCCATTATCTGTGGTACTTTCTGTTATCTATTGCTGCATAGCAGATGAGCTCAAAATTTAGCAGCTTAAAACAATAAACATTTATTGTCTCACACAATCTCTGCAGCTCAGGAATCCAGGGCTGGGCTTAGCTAGGTGATCCCAGCTCAGAACCTCTCATGAGGTTGTGGTCACTTCAAGGTCTACCTGAGGCTGGATGATCCGCTCCCAGTATGTCTCACTCACGTGGCTCTTGGCGACAGGCCTCAGCTCCTCATCACGTGACCCTCTCTGTAGGACAGCCAGAGTGAGTGAGCCAAGAGACAAGAGGAGCCACAGTGCCTTTATGACCTGGCATTGGAAATCACATACCATCACTTCCACCGTATTCTGTTCATAAGAAATGACTCAACTAAGTCCAGCCCACACTCCAAGGGAGGGGAATTTAGCTCCAGCTCTTGAAGACAGAAGAATTTGTGGACATGTTTTAAAACCACCACACGTCAACATAAATATGTTTATGAAAAACTATGATACTTTTCAAAACACACACAAAAAAATAACAAGGAGAGTAGCCTTGTTTTGTACTTTTGCAAATCTTTTTAAGGTCTGGTTTAATAGAAGACAGTTGGTTTCTCTTATCTGCTGCATTCAGTCTGTTGTCGTGTGTTATTTTGGTTGAAGTAAGGAAAGAAAATCTTACCTCACAGAGATACATAGTTAGAAAAGGAAGAAAATATTTTAATTGCTTTTTCAGATAATTGTAGGTATCCTTTGATACTACATTTAAACTCAACAAGTGGTAGCTTCTTAAAGATTAATCGCCACGTGGAATTTGAAAGCATATCAATTTGTAACTTCTCTTACTCTGTTACATTAAAATCCATTAGTGTGGCTTGGATTTTGAGTGTTCCTTTTACCCACGTGTCCTTATTGGTCTGTTAGAAAATAGTGGTTCACTGAGTTATGCAGATCTTCCAAATGTGGACATGTTTCTTTATACAATATAAAAATATTTACAGTTTCAACATCAATCTTGCCAGAAAATTCTTCAAGTACTGGAAACTGGAAGCACATGGTGGCTATACCAGTTTCCTAAAATTCTAATTTTTGCTGAAAAATTCAAATTCTACGATTTACAACAAACACTGTCAGTTATGAGAAGACCCCTTTGTTCATTTTAGAAAAAAATGCCTGCTAAATACTCCAATCTGAGTAACCATTGCTTGTTATTCATCTTTAAGTAAAAATTGTACTCCTTGAGAGAAGGGGCTAGCTTACTGCACAGCTTAAACAATGGCTCGAGGAGTGCAGATTGAGACAGTGATTATACTTGTTGTGTACTTCTCATCTTGTCACGCAGGATATTAAAAGGACATGTACTCAAGGATTGAGATTTAATAAAATTAGTACATTTTACTGCTTCATCAAGAACATTTTTTTTTTTTGAAACAGAGTCTCACTGTGTTGCCCGGGGCGAGTGCCGTGGCATCAGCGTAGCTCACAGCAACCTCAGACTCCTGGGCTCAAGCGATCCTCCTGCCTCAGCCTCCTGAGTAGCTGGGACTACAGGCATGCGCCACCATGCCCGGCTAATTTTTTCTATATATCTTTAGTTGTCCAATTAATTTCTTTTTTTTTTTTTATTTTTAGTAGAGACGGGGGGTCTCGCTCTTGCTCAGGCTGGTCTCGAACTCCTGAGCTCAAACAATCCGCCCACCTCGGCCTCCCAGAGAGCTAGGATTACAGGCGTGAGCCACCGCGCCCGGCCCCATCAAGAACATTTTTAAGGGAAACTGGTATTGATCTTTTTTTTTTCACTATGTCTATAAAGCAGTGAAAAATACTGTTATTGCTATTACAGTTTGGTGCCATTGGGCTGATTCTGTTAAAGCAACGATAGTTTTATCCACCATTGTTTTTGTACCATCAATGCAAATGTCAACACGGTGGAAAATGCAATAACGTCTCAGTGTTATTATGAAAATAGTTTTGACCTTCTGAATACCCTGAGTCTCGGGGACCTCTCTGAGAAACATTGGTTTACGGGAACCAACAGGGGATGGGGCAGTACCTTAGGCTAGTGCAAGTGGGGAGATGTTACCACCCCCGGGGCCTGAAGGGGACAAGGGAAGTTGGACCTGCTGGAACCTGAAGAAGGTACCGTACGGAGAGGGCTGCCTGGCTGGAGCGGCAGCTGCCACCTCGTGCCCCGGCCTTCTCCCGGAGCTTCCATTACCAAACCTAACCAGAGAGCAGAATGAAGGATGCCTCTGAGGTAGTCCAAGTGGGGCGGCTTCCCCAGGCTGGAGAAGGGGGATCTGGAAGGAAAGGTAGGGCGGCTGTCCAGAGGTCTTCAACCCTTTGGATCAACGCACAAGCACAGAGTGAGTTTGTGTCTGTTTAAAAAGCAACGTTTATCCTAACATTCACTTGTGCTTTCAGCAAAATTAGGCGTCTGCTATGTGCTTAGAAGAACCTAAACAAAGTAACGTTATAAATAAAGGACGAAGGACGGAGGCTACTGTGTGAGCCACAGTGTCCGGGAGAGCGGCTCTGAGGAGGTGATGGGCTGAGCCCTGACTGTGGGGGCGTCTGGAGGAGGGATACAAAGGGCCTGCCCTGGGAACGAGCTTGGTGGCTTTTTTGTTTGTTTGTTTGATTTTGTTTTTTGGGACAGAGTCTCCTCTGTTGCCTGGGCTAGAGTGCCGTGATGTCATCATGGCTCACAGCAACCTCAAACTCTTGGGCTCAAGCGATCCTCCTGCCTCGGCCTCCTGAGTAGCTGAGACTATAGGAGCATGCCACAGCACCCAGCTAATTTTTCTGTTTTTTGTAGAGATGGAGTCTCGCTGTTGCTGAGGCTGGTCTCGAACTCCTGAGCTCAAGCGATCCTCCCGCCTCAGCCTCCCAGAGTGCTAGGATTACAGGCGTGAGCCACCGCGCCCAGCCTGAACTTCTTGTTCTGAGGACAGAAAATAGATGGCAGGTAGAAGAGTGCTGGGAGAGGGGTGGGTCGGGGGTGGAAACTGGGGTAGGAAGTGTACGTTTAATTTGATCGTGATGAAAAACCACTGGTGGTTTTGAAAGGGGCGTCATATGATGAGATACAGATTTTGAATGAGATGTAGATTTCCCTGGCTGCTGGGTGGAGAATATACTGTAGGAGCCTGTTCTCACGAGGTATGTGGGGGCAGGGTGCTGATTGGAAGCAATCACTGGCTGTGGAGATGCAGAACAGAGAAGGTGGAGCCGACAGGGCTGTGTGCCAGGCAAGGAAAGGAGGGACTCAAGGATGACTCCCGGGTTTTTGCCTTGAGCACCTGGGTGGATGCCAATAGTGCCGTATTTTGAGACTGGGAAGATCAGAGTAGAGGGGCGGTAGGGATTTGGAGTGAGTCAAGAGTTCTGTGGGACTGTCCGAGTTGACGTGCACTTCGAACATCCAAGTGGAGGTCTTGAGCAGGCCCATGCACGTGTGAGTCTGGTGCTCAGGGATGGATACAGCACCTTGGGAGCCATCGGCATACAAATGCAATCTTTTCAAAGCCAAGGGGCTGAAGGAGATGCTGTAGGAAGCAAGAATAGACCAAAGAAGGGACCCCAGGAGGGGTTGAGCCTAGAAGAAAAAGAGAACAAAGATCAAGAATGATCTGCCAGGAAAGTAGAAAGAAAACTAGGAGTAGTGTGGCATCTCAGAAGCAGAGGGAGGAAGGTGCTTCTAGAAGGAAGAACTGTATGCTAAGTCAAATGCTGTTGTGAGGTTGACTATTTTATGTTGTCTTCCTACAATCTTTGGAAAAAGAGATTTTTAGTGATGACCTCATATACCCTGTCTGGATGTCTCCTAATTTGTGCAACCACTCCCCTATTATTTTATTTTGAGGTTGTTCCCAATTTTTGCTGCTATAAAATTACGCTGTGTTGAGTATTAGTGTATAAAAGTATTTGGCTACAGCTTTGATTTTTTACTTAGGTAGAGGTTCACTGGATTTGAGGATATAAACATCTACCAGGTTTCGATATAAACCACTCATTTGGTCACCAGGAAGGTTGCATCAGCAGTGGGTACCAGACCTGCCTCACCACTGCCTTCCACACCAACACTGGACCATGGAACTGAAAACACACCTTTGTGGATATACTTGTTATATGGAAAACACCCCTGGTGTCTTAATTTGCATAAAATGGAGACGTTTAAGGTTGCATACCTATTTCATTAGCTTACTGGTCATTCATCTCTCTTTCTCTTTGATTTGTGTAGTGTTTTGGGTCCATTTTTTCTACTAGTGCGTTTCTTTTTCTTATTGATTTCAATGACTGTGTATGTATATATTTGCGTGTTTGAGAGGAGAGAGAGGGAGAAGAGAACAGGAAAGAATGACATTGGAGGGAGAGATGCCAACGCTTCGTAGTGATCTATGGTTCATATAGGAATATTTTCTGCAGTGTGTGTATATGTATGTGTTTGCTTTAACATTTTGTTTATAGTAGGTTTTTAAAGAATGCCTTGGGGTTCTTATTTTTTGTGTAGTCAAACCTAACAATAGTTGCTTTTTTTTTTCCATTACATTCATTGTTCTTTATTGTTATCCCTTTATAGCAGGGGTCAGAAGACCATGGCTGGAAGGCCAAATATTCCCACTGTTTGTTTTTGTAAATATAAAGTTTCCCTGGAATACAGCCATGCCCACACATTTACACATCATCTATGGCTGCTTTCACACTACAATGGCAGAGCTGAGTTGTTGCAACAGAGACCATATGGCCTGCAAAGATGAAAACATTTACTCTCTGGGCCTTTATAGAAAAAGTTTGCTGACTCTTGCTCTAAAGTGTTTCCTCATCTAATAATCTATACTGATCTATATTTGCTTCTAGATTTTGGTGGTCTTATTTAAATAAATAGGTCATCTTTCTGGAATTCATTTTTGTATAAAGTAGTAAGTGGAAATCTGTCTGTATTTTGTTTCCAAAGATTTATCAATTGTCCCAGTATCGTTTCCTCCCTCACAAGTTTGTGATGCCACCCTCATGTGCTAGAGCCTCATCTGTAGAGAAGGATAACTTTCTAAGCTGTTTATTCTGTTCCAACAATCTGTTTTGGTGCCAGTTACACACTGCTTTAATCCTCGTAGCTTTATATTGTGGCTTAATATAGATAAAACAAATCCTTCCTCATCTTTTTCAAAATGGTTTTGGTTATTATCAGCTGTTCATGTAATATTTAGAGCTATTTGGTCAAATTTCCCCTCCAGACCTCAAAAACAGATTCCTCCAAAATTGATTGGGATTATAAAAGGCAGTAAATTAATTTGGACCAAACTGATATCATTATCATGCTGAGTTTTTCTAAGCAGGCAAAGGGTACATGTCTCTATTGGACAAGTATTCTTTTATGTCCTTTAGGAAAGCTGTAGGTTTTTTTCCATATAAGTCCTATTTATACCTTGAAAGGAGGCCTTTTGGTTTTTGTATATTAATGTTATATCAAGCCACTTTACTGAATTCTTCTTAGTCTTGGTTTCTCAGTAGGTTCTCTTGGGATTTTCTTTGTAGAAAAGAACATTATTTGCAGATGATAAGGTTGTCTGGTCATTCCAGTGTTTCAGTGAACCTGAGGATACTAGTCCTATCCAAATCCTGTCCTCTCATCTCTTCTCTCCAGGCTAACTACTCCTATTACTTTTACTATTCTTTCATGACTTGTGGTTTTAAGTTTTGTGAACATGCTCTACTTTGTCTGCATCCTTCCCAAAGTCTGATCTGGCTTACCCTAGAGTGAATGGAACTGTCGTCTTCCTCATTCTGGTTGAATTTGCCTATTAGTGTGGCCCAAGTTACCATTGACTTTTTGGGTAGCTACTATTGACTCATATTGAACTTATAAGAAAATAAATCCCCCAAGTCATTTTCCCATTAGTGAAGCTACATTTTTCCCATCCTGATCTTTTTAAAAAAACTATTTGTTGAAGTATATTTGTCATACAGAAAAGGGCAAAACTGGTTACGTTTTCATATGATGTAACCAGCACTCAGTCAGATCAAGAAACAGAAGACCAATACCCCAGAAGCCTTCCTGGACACACAGTTGATTTTTAACATTGAGGTCAAGGCTGTAAATTTATCTTGTTGAGTTTTGAGCCCATTATTCTACTTGCCCAGATAATTGTGGATTCTTGAATGCTAAATTAGGACTTTTGTGTCACCAGAGACAGAAACTCAAAGTAACTTAAGCAAAACAGGGTTCACGTATTAAATAGCTGAAAAGTTCAACGATATCACAGCTTCAGGCCCATGTGAGTATCGGGGAGTACCAAAAATGTCTCTGAATAGATGACTGTCAGCAGCTTGAAATATATATCCTATCCTTTCAGCAACCTCAGTAGGAATAATTTCTCTTCCCAGCAGCGTCCCAGGCTCAAGAAGTCCCAGAATGGAATCCTGTTGGCTAAGATTGACTACACACTCACTTCTGAGTCAATCACAGTGGCTTGATCAGGGAGGCAATGCCATGATTGGTCTGATCTCAGCCATATGTCCACCCCTGGATTCAGCTTCCTCCAAAACACATGGACTGACACTCAGGGACATGTTGTACCTACCCCAAGAAAAATTGGGATGCTGTTTCCAGAAGGAGGGAAAATGGATGCTGGCTAGGTCATAATTAAATATATCCACCTCAAATGAAATATTGAGCAGAAATTTCTACTCCATGTCATTCATAAATGCAATGACCGTTTGCCTTCGAGACCAGAACTTTTTTCCACTGATGGAGATGTGCTGTTCAGTATGGTAGCTGCTAGCCCTGTGTGGCTATTGAGCACTTAAAATGTGGCTAGGACTGAAGAACTGAGGTTTTGACTTTGTTTAATTTAAAATAATTTAAGTAGTCAACTGTGGCTAGAGGCTGCTGAGTTGGAAACACAGTCCTAGACCACTATCCAAATCCCTAATAAAAATGTTGAATAGGTCATGGGCAAAGACAGAGCCTGGGGGCACACCCCTAGAGACCCCCTCCAGATTAAGACATCAGAGTTGCTCATTACCCATTGGGAATAGCTGTGCAATTGAAATGAACTTAACTATGCTGTTGTTATTTGTAGTTGGTATGTGAGGACAATGGCAAGAGTCTCTACCATTAAGAAAAAAAAGAGCCTTCCTTTTTTACAAAATCTTGATGGAGGATTTCTCTGAGGTTAAAACTACAACAAAATGTAAAGGATCAGAGGAGAGATTCGTGCACAGATGTTCATGGAACACAGTCTGGACATCATCAGGCTGGCAGTGGTGGTTCAGTAGTGAACAAGACAGACTGGGACAGGCCATTCTGGAGCTCAGAGTCTAACAGTCACCTTAAAGAGAGCACAGTATTAACTTGCTTAACAATGGATAGTGTTATTATAAAGAGGGCCTTGTCAAGAACAGATGCCTGGAAGAAGGAGTCTAGGATATCATTTGTGGGCAATGCTGTTTAAATATTATCCAGGGGAGAGGACAGTGTGAGCAACAAGTTTGAAGATTACCATCCTGTTGCTAAGGACAATCTGATTATGGAAAAAGGAGACTTCAACCCATCTTGGCATAATACCATTAAACATGATGATTATGTACCTCCTTACGGCCTTCTGATTTCAGTCTGGCACCCCAGCCAGGTCTGCTTACAAGCACAGAATGAGTTGACCATGCTTAAATGAATTTATGGTGTGCAGGGCAATTCTTGTGCCCCTGTGATGCTGGCATTGTGATTTTATGCAGCAGCCTCATAAGCTTGGGTGGTATGAATCCACTCCTGGGAGAAGAAACCGCTTTCGGTCGGCTGGTCAACCATGGCCAGTCACCAAGCTGATGCTATCCTCGGAGTCTTGGGAGCATTTAGCCAATTGCACCTCTCTTGGGACCTCTCCAAACTCAAACCACCGTGCCACTCAGCCAGCATTCCCCCAGGGTGTTAATAAGGAAATATCTCAGAGGCTTGTCAAGTGCTCAATGGAGTCCAGACAGCTCCTATCTTTCAAATTTCTCAGTCTAGTGAACCCGTTGAGGAGATGGATGAGGTATTTGTGGCTTGATTTATTCTCACTTGGCTCCCTGGGGCCATCGTTTCCTTTCTGTTCGAATGAGAAAATGGTCAGTATTTTGTGCAAGAAACTCAGAGGCTCTGTAAATGCATGAACCTCAAGCCCTTCTCTCAATAGTCACCAAAGCCAAAGTGTCATGTGGAGGAAGGCTGGGTTTTGAAAAACAGAAGAATGTTGCAGAATCTTTCCAGAGGATTGCCTTGTGCAGCACCTCCATCCCATGTTTGCGCCAGCAGACGGAGCCGGTCCCGCTGGCCCGGTCCTGTGTCTATGGTGTTAGGCTGAGGAGTGGCATTCAGAGCGAGGTGGAGATTAAGAAAGGAGACGCATGAAACTGATGAGCAGGGGAGAGGGAAATGGTCGCTTTGTCATTTATTTAATACACTTGAAAAGCAAAATGAGATTCAGATCTTGATAGAAGAGTCAGGGTTTTCAGTCCTTCAAGAAAAACTCTAGGACATGGGCTTTTTGGCTTAAGGACCCGAAACTCCCTGGGTATCTGAAGGTAGTTAATGACAGTCCTTCATGTGGGTCAGCATCCAGAGCTATGCGGTATCAGTTGCCTGTACTTAAGATTGACCTTGAAACACTTCAGTGGCTTAAAGCAACAACTTCTTATTTCTCATTGATTCTTTGGCCTGACTGGGCACTTCTGCTGGCCTTGCCTGGACTCACTGAGGAGGCTGCAGTTAGCTGCTGGGTCAGCCAGTGTCTGTGCTCAGCTGGGAGGACTTGGCTTCCCTCTCCATGTGATCCTTCCCCAGCATGGTGGTCTCAGGGTTCCAAAAGGGTAGGTAAGCTCCAGTGCACAAGTATTTATCAAGCCTTTGCCTAGATCACGTTTGCTGATGTCTCATTGTCCAAAATGGGTCACATGGCCAAGCTCATGGTCAGTGTGGGAAGAGTCTACAAGCGCATGGGCACTAAAAGGAATGATTCACTGGGGTCCGTTATTGTTATAGGCTTTGCTATTATTTAGACTGGAATTCTCGCAATGCAGTGTGATAACCCTGGGCATATCATGTTGCTCACACACTATCATTGGCAGTTGATGTCCTTGGAATGTCTGGGATGTACAGGGTGGACCAAACACTGTTACCAGAGCCCTCCATCTGGGAACCCCAGACGCTGGGTTGAGAATGCCAATTATATGATTGGCATTGACTCTAAAAGCATGTGGCAGTCAGGATTCAGTCCTGGGGAATGGTGCTTATTTAATTTTATTGCCTATTAGCTGCATAGCCATGGCAGTGATTTGTGTGATTTCATAACATTATGGTGAACCCTCAATAATTGAGATTAAAGCCTGGATCAATGTTGAAACAGAAACAGGAATAGAAAACTAATCATCTGCCAGATGGAACAAATTATTAGCTCACAAATGCAGTGTGCTCAGTAATAAAATCTTTCAAAAGGCGATAGCATAGGGGAAATCAAATAAGAGGGGCCCTGGGTGGAAAGGTCGGGAAGCTTTGCAGGGAGGTGGTGCACCTTGAACGTTAAGAACATGGAGTCAGACAAAACTAAATTTTCATCTCCATTTTGTGACCTTAGCAAGTCCCTTAACCTCTTTTGGACTTAGATTCCTCATCTGTACAGTGGAGAGAATGATGTGTGTGTGTGTGGTGGGGATGGGGGTTGTGAAGATTCATAGAAATAAAGGACAGACAGTGAACATAGTCAATGTAGCTAGTAGTATCATTTGCCAGTAGCCTCAGTTACAGTAGGCCAGAGGCAAGATTAGCATCGTTTCCTTTTTCTTTCTAATTCTTCTGCTTAACCCCACTGCTGTAACTACCCTGATTTTCTCAATCTCTGTTTACTCAGTGTCAGCCTCTTATCACTCATTCACATAAAAGTATTCTTATTATAGTCATTTACACTTTAGTATGAAGGAGTAGGCTTTTTTTTTTTTTTAATCATAAGCCAATGGGAAATGAAAGGCTTTGGTCACCCCACATAATGTATGACTTAAAGCCTGCTGCTTTAGAGAACCCTTTCAGAGTCCCTGAAACAAAAGGACCCCTGAAGAACTTCTGACTGAGACCGCAGACCTCATAGTGCCTGAGAGTTCCTGATTCCCATGTATCACCTGTTAAGGCAGCCATGAATATCCATTTTGATCAACTTGAGCCATTTGAATGTCTAAAACCCATCTTAATTACAGAAGCTCTTTGGAGGAACCCTAATTAGCATATTTAAATTGCTTTCTCTAACCTTTTAGAGTTAATGTAATCTGTACTCTTGTCATTAAAAAAAAAAAAAAAGACGATCTTGAATATATCACAAAACTTCTCCCAAGTTACTTGGCACCTAACATTTTGTCAGGGAGACATGGTGGCCAACCTTCCCCTGAACGGGCTCAGTTTCTACAGAGTCATTCCTTCCGGCTCATGACTTTCTTCTCCATTTGCTGCCCACGAATGCTGAAAATAACTTGTTTTCTGGCAGGCTTGGGATGAGATTCCTTATGATTTAATCAGATCCATAATGAAGCTCTCCTGGTTTTCAGGAGAAAACATCTTGAACTGCAGGGCTGGTTAGGGGCAGGGCCTTGGGGAAGGGGAGGAGCCTCCTGCCTGAGTGTCACACCTGCAACCAGGACAGCTGCAACGGGACCATGCCACCCACCCTCTGGGGTCCTCCCACTGTGGCTGAGACTCCTGGCTCTGCCTGGCAGTGTTCCATGGTGTGGATCAAGTGGGCTCTGCCTTCCCAAACCCCACAGCCCAGCCTGCAGGCCTCGAATACAATGGGCAGGACATCCCATCTCTGAGCACCAGCTGCTTGGTTCAGGCAGAGACAGCATCCTACAGAGAGAGGGATATACATACATAGAGAGAGAGACGAGGACAGATTTGCCCTCACTAAAGCCAGGATTCACTTGATCGTTCCAAACTGATGTTACGTTAGAAGGTAACTCCAGGTACGAGGAGGAGCTGGGGGTGATAGAGCAGCTGAGTAACGAGTGCTTTTCTGGGTGGGTGACAGGGAGTTGGATAACGAAGGAGCAGGTAAGGTAATGGAAAGTAGCTGGAGAATGGGAGAGTAACTGGATGATGAAGGCCGGGCACAAAGTGGGAGTCACAGCAGTGAACAGCAAGACAGCCCCAGGGGGTGGGGTAGAGGCCGTTCTGCCCTGCTCCAGCAGGTCTTGCTGGTGAGAAATAAACTCAGGCTAAGTCTGCTCCAGTTAGCCGCAGTCTGGGCTGTCGTGAGCTCGTGGGGTGAAGCTTAGCAGGGGTTGTGGCGGTGGTGGGTATGCGTGGCGTGGCTGGGTGAGCTTCGTCCCTTGAAGGGGGGCTCTCTCTTCTCCCAGCCCCTCAAAGGTTGAGTGAGGTTACCAGCCAGAGGTCCTGGCAGAACCCACACCTGAGCCCCCACTGCCCACCATCACCTTCATCACCCTCTCTACCGGTTTTTATCCGACAACTTAAGTGCCAGGTCTTTCCGTGGATCAGCTCGTTGCATCCTCTCAACACTTCTCGGAAATAAGTATCATTAGGAACCCCATTTTATAGGTGGATAAACTGTGGCTTAGAAGATTCTAGTAACTTGCCCAGGTAAGAGACAGAGCCAGGATATCTGACCTCAGAATCTGTACTCGAAGCCTCAGGCCACGTGATGGCTGCACCTATGTGGAGCACTTTTCCTTCTTCAAGAGCCCACTCACCGTTTGACAGCTAAACTTAGTGAGGTCTGAGCTGCGTGAAGGCTTAGGTAGAGCATCGTGGTGGAGAACAGGTGCTCCTGGCCTCCGCCTGCAGTGGGTACAGCCGCCTGGCCACCCTGTTCCAAACCCGTCCCCAGTGAGGTCTGCCAGATAACGTCACGGTGTAGAATCAGGCTTCCCCAGGGTGCACCCACCACCGGCAGTCAGACCTCATTTGCACTGAGACATTTATAGTCCGTGGTGAATTTCCATCCTCTGCATAGGCTGAGATGTAGAAATGGAAGCCTGCTGGTTTGGGGAAGTTCTCCTCTCTTCTGTCTGACAGCCATCCTTTCCAGTGTGTCGTGGGACACCTGCCATGGCAGGGACCACACCCAGCTGACATTTTCAAAAGCATCTCTGACACTAGGTGCTTGGAAAACAGTGTATGGCAATAATTCCAGACTTTAGAATTTTTTTTTTAATTCAAAAAAGATCTACATTTGGGTCCTGGACAGCCTGACTATACTCCTTATTTCATGAAAGCAAAAATGCAGTCACACTGTCATTGGTGACGTGGCACCTTATTTAATAAGCTGCTGGCTCCCAGATGAGCCATCTACTCCAGGAGGTTCTTGATTGGTAAAATTGTTTTTCACTGAAAGAAGCTTAAGGTTAAGCACTAATTAATGGAAGGGGGTTGGATGTTATATAGATAGATGGGTAGGTAGGTTTAGGGACATGTCAGATATCACCATCTTTGTCTCTGCAGCTGAAAATACATTCTTAAAGCCCACACAACTCTGTAGATTTCTTAAAGCTCCATTTTTGGCAAGTATATTCTGGTCTTGGTGTGCTCTGGCTAATAAACAGCTTCTGACTCATGGCACTTAGTGACTGATCATTGCATTGACCCAGATGTCTCTCAGGGCACAGCTTTGGGGGCCCAAATCCCTCTAGTGGCTTGAGCCCATCAGTCTTTCTTGGTGGACATGGTTTGGGGACCTCAGCTGGGTACTGGGATGCTGTCTTAGTCAGCTTGGACTGCTATACCCAAATACCATAGACTGGGTGGCTTAAACAATAGAAGTGTATTTCTTTACAGTCCTGGAAGCCAGAAGTCCAAGATCAAGGCACCAGAATGGCTGGTTTCTGATGAGGGCTTTCCTCCTGGCTTGCCACCTTCTCGCTGTGTCCTCACATGGTGGTGGTGGGGAGAGAGAGCTCTCGTGTCTCTTCTTATAAGGGCACAAATCCCATTATGGGGGTCCCACCCTCATGACCTCATCTAAACCTAATTATCTCCCAAAGGCCCCCATCTCCAGATACTATTACACTGGGGGTAAGGCTTCAACATATGTATTTTGATGGGCATAATTTAGTTTCTGTTGTCAGGTGAGAGACTGGCTTCTCTGATGCCCCTGTGGCTCCCTGCAGTGCTGGAGAAGCTGGCAGGAACTCCCCACGGGCAGGGGGGACATAAAGGCATCAGAAAGCTAGGAGGCTGTTCCTGAGCCCTGGCTGCACTGAGGGCAGATTCGCTGCTGAAGGAAAGCGCGATGGTATCTCCAGATCCTGGCACAACTCCGGATGGAATCCTGGTCTTTGAAAACTTTCTGGTGGAGAAGAAAGGAAAGGAGGCAAAGGGAAGGACCAAACCCAATTTACTGGGTAAATGAATGAATGGGCTCAGTGGCTGACACTCTCTTCGTGCCATGAGATTAGAGGAGGGGGAGAGGGTTCAGATCCACAGAACTGTGGAGAGGGCAGTGGGCTTGTTTACTAATCCCTGATGCTACCCAGAGAGGTGTCCAGGGACTTTGAAGCAAGTCAGGATGTGGAGAGAACTGTGTTCTTAGGGAGGTCTCTGTTTCTCTGTTGTCACATAAAGAACCACTCCAAAATGTACTGGCTTAAAACCACGACCATTTTATCGTTCTCTCTCATGGGTCAGGAGTTCAGGTGGAGCACAGCAGGGAATCTGTGTCTCTGCTCCATAACATCTGGAGTCTCAGCAAGGATGGCTTAAACAGTCATCCTTATGGTCCCAGGGCCTCTCCATGTGTCTTTTCCAGCACAGTGGCCCTGGCATAGTCAGATTTCTTATGTGTTGGCTCCACGCTCCAAGAGCAAGTGTTTCAGGATCCAGGAAGCTGCCATGTGGCCGGGCACAGTGGCTCATACCTGTAATCCTAGCACTCTTGGAGGCCAAGGCAGGAGGATCACTTGAGCCCCAAAGTTCAAAACCAGCCTGAGCAAGCGCGAGATCCCACCTCTACTAAAAACAGAAAAATTAGCTGGGCATCGTGATGCATGCCTATAGTCCCGGCTACTCGGGAGGCTGAAGCAGGAGGATTGCTTAAGTCCAGGAGTTTGAGGGTGCTGTGAGCTATGATGATGCCACTGCACTCCAGCCTGGATGACAGAGCAAGACTCTGTCTCCAAAAAAAAAAAAAAAGTACAGGGGAAGTTGCCAAGTTCTTGAGACCTGGAATAGTCACAAAGCCTACGAGGACTTACGGGGAAGGGACGAAGACCTCCCCCTTCTGACGGCAGGAGTTTGATGGTCGCAATCTGTGGCCATCTGTCATCTACCACAGGAGGCTAACTGCTATGACAGCGTTTCTCTTGCTCACTTAACCATCTACCAGGGGTGTTTGTGGTTAGCTTGGGCTGGAGGTGGGGGGTGGGGGACGGGGAGTGACTGCTAATGTGGGGGATGGCGTTTCTGTGGGGGCTGATGAAATGTTCTGAAATTGATTGTGGTGGTGGCTGCACCACTCAGGAAGGCCCCCCTGGGCAGCTGTCCTCTGCACGGTGACGATGCACCTAGGCTCCTTCCATTCTGCGGCTCTTCCCTCTGGATCAGAGCTGTCCAACAGGAATAGAATGCAAGCCACGTACATAATTTTTAAATGCACTAATGCACTAATATATTTAAAAAGATACAAATAAACGGGTGAAGTTAATTTTAATAATATAGCCGAAGTATTATTTCAACATGCAATCCACACAAAAGTTATTAATGAGAGATATTGCGTTCCGATTTTGTCTTGTGTAAGTCTTTAGAATCTGGCGTATGTTGATGCACCGCATGTTGATTCCAATTGGCCCGTTTCAAGTGTCATGGCCGCATGTGGCCTGTCGTCACTGTAGTGGGCAGTATAGCTCTGGACGCTCAGAGTCCCCTCCGTTCAGGTGGAGGGGAGAACTGCAGGGGAGGGATCTGCAGACCACACCTGCAAGTGGCATGGGTCACCTCTGCCCGCATTCCACTCACCAGGCCCCAGACTGTGGTCACACCTTTGCAAGGGCGACTGGGACAGATCTTCTAGCTCTGTGTCCAGGATAAGGAAACGGTTTGGTGAACACAACAGAGTCTGTCCGAGCAGCCAACAATTTTCTGTGCATCTGTGATGGGCTGGTCCTCCTGGTTGGCAGGCTTTGCCTAGGTTTTGAGGAAGGGGGAAGAAGTTTCGCTTTGTGCACGGGCTTCCCTTGGCTCATGGTCCATATTCCCTGAAGTGGCGTCCAGGGCCTTCCGTGCCCACTTGCATTCCACCCACGCTCTTGCTCGTGCCCTTCCTCCCACTGGGGGTGCCCATGTTCTCTTCTGGGCCTATGCCAGTCTCCCCTAGTTTCCCCTTTTCCCTCGGCAGCTCAGAAGAAGTTGGGCCTGGATTCCAGCCTCAGTTCTACTCATCTGCTGTGTGACTTTGGGGCAAATCACTCAATCTCCCTGAGTCTCACCCTTCCTTTCTGTAAAATGGGAATAGCCAGAGCTACCACAGGATGTTGGCTCCTGCCTGTTTCATTTCTGCACAGCTGCAGGCCAAAGCCCAGCTGGTATGTGAGCTAGTTCTGACCAGGGCAGGACCCAGAGGAGGGCCAGACTCCTGCCCACTGCAGTGGGTGGACTTGATCTGGCTGTCCCAGCCCTTGGCTATGAGGTGCCTGGGGTGGGCTGAGACGCCTGTATACCTGCAATGTGACGGCTCCGCCGGAGGGCCAGGCTCTGCCTGCAGTCCACCATCCAGCTCCCTAGTTTGCTTAGACGAACCTGAGCCTGGTTCTGATGGGGACCTTGACCTTCTGTAAGGTTTTTCCCTGGAGGTGAGACACTTTCACCCTCTGTCAAACCAGCCAGCCTGCATCAATCTCCTGTTGTCCACTTGAGAGCCAGGACAGTGGCCCCTGGCCTGCCACACTTCCTCCTTTGCTGCAGGTCTCTTTCTGGGCTCCTGGGAGGCTGACAGCAGCCCTGACCTCCTTGGAGGACAGGCCTCAGTCCGGCCCGCAGCTGTGTAGGGCCCCCAGCTTCCTTGCCTGCCACACCTGGCTTCCTTCCCTCTCCCTGGGGACAGGCCATGCTGGGCTGGCTGCCTGAGGCACCCAGAGACGTTGTGAGGAGTGGACACTGAATGCCAGGTGTCCAGTGACCCTGAGCCAAAGTCCTCATTCCTCTGTTCAGTGGAGACAAGAGTGATGCTAGCATACTGAAGGTCGAACTATGCCAGGTGCAGTGGAAATGACACAAGGCGGAAACTGTCAGGCAGAAGATGCTACACCATTTTATAGAAGAGGAAACCGAGGCACAGAGAGGTTCAGAGACTTGCTCCTGTCTCACAGCTCCTAAGTGGCCAACTTGGATTTTGACTCCATGTCAAAATGAGTGACCAGATCTGTCACTAGTTAGGAATCTGTGTTCCTAACTATGGCACAACCCTACCACCTTAAAAATGCAAAGGAAGATATGAAAACAAATATATAGAGAATACAGCTGGTAGCCAGAGGTAAAGTGAAGAACCCTTATGACTCAGAAATAAAATCATCTTCCCCTTTGTCCAGAAAACTCCTAACATAATGGGTGAGGTTGGTTTTCAAGGGAGGCCCTGAAGGGTCCGGGGTTTCTCCCGGGTCAGGGCAGGAATAAGCAAGTCTTTGAGAAAACGAGGAGCCGGGTGAAGGAGAGTGCTCTGAAGGGTGGGCACGGCCACCAGGGTGGCTTTGGCCTGCCTTCGGAGTGGGGTGTGCAGGGGCAGGGGCTTGGAGCTCTTGGGGGTGCCTTCCCTGCTCTCCTGCCCCCCCAGATTCCATCAGTCACAGCCTCGGGAGCCTGTCTCAGTCTCTGCCCTGCTTCCTGGCCCCTGGCTGTCACCAGTTCAGCCTCCCAGGTGTTCTGCTGTTGGGGGGAGGGAGTGCGCGGATGGCGGACGGGAACACCCTGGCCTCTGGGGACGAGTGGACTTCGGTGTCAGCAGATACAGTGGGCTCTCAGCAGTCCCCTGGGGCTGGGAGACTGTCAGGGCACTGGGTCATGAGGCAGAGAGCATTTCTGGGCTCTCCTGGCTGAGGACGGTGACCCCCGGAAGGCACACCATCCGGGAGCCGGCCCGCCCCCCTAATGCGAGTTGCCTCTCTTGTGCATATAAACCACAGCACAAAGTACGGACGGTGTGGAAACGGAGAAGTTCCCGGAAAGCAGCTCAGATAACGCCCGTCTGACCACAGAGACCCGATGCACCTCTTACTTCCCCTCCCGTCTGTGAAGCGTGAACTTGGCTGGTTTTGTGCCGCCTCAGCTCAGAGGTCCCTGCTGACAGGTTTAGCTCCCTGCACGGCTGGACTCCTGCAGGGCTGGCCCCGCTCCGCCTCCCTTCCACTCCAGCACGCCCTTTCCAGGTGCAAGTTCTGGCTGCTCTCCACTTTAGCTCTGAGACCCTGTAAGTTGCTTTGCCTGTCTCAACCTCAGCTTTATCATCAGGACAGTGACAGTCACAATAACGGCCACCTTGATGAAACTGTGAGAAGTAAATAAAGCTATGGATGTCGGCCTGCCTGGAACAGTGACTAGCAGATAGTAAGTGCTCAGGAGAGGTTAATTCCCTTCTTCTCTGCTGGGTGGCCCCAGATGAGATGAGGATGTTTCATTTAACAAAAACTTACATAAAGAACCAGCAGGCCGGGCGCGGTGGCTCACGCCTGAAAACCTAGCACTCTGCGAAACCGAGGCGGGCGGATTGTTTGAGCTCAGGAGTTCGAGACCAGCCTGAGCAAGAGCGAGATTCCGTCTCTACTAAAATTAGAAAGAAATTAATTGGACAACTAAAAATATATAGAAAAAGTTAGCCAGGCATGGTGGCGCATGCCTGTAGTCCCAGCTACTTGGGAGGCTGAGGCAGGAGGATCGCTTCAGCCCAAGAGTATGAGATTGCTGTGAGCTAGGCTGATGCCATGGCACTCACTCTAGCCTGAGCAAAAGAGTGAGACTCTGTCTCAAAA
>CAUYSK010044218.1:0-24312 GCA_963575035.1 Avahi laniger | reverse complement strand
TGGTATAAAGGTAGACACATAGACCAATGGAATAGAATAGAGAACCCGGAAATAAAACTGTATAGCTATGACCAACTGATTTTTGACAAAGCAAACAAAAACATACACTGGGGAAAGGATGCTCTTTTCAATAAATGGTGTTGGGAAAACTGGATAGCCACATGCAGAAGAGTGAAACTGGATGCATTCCTTCTCACAAAGAACCCTTGAGAGAAGCTGTCCTCAGGTTTCACTAGGAGGAAACAGCTAGTGAATGTCTGCTTTGCTTTTTTCCTGTGGCTGCTGTGAATAAAGCCACAATGGCTTTCCCTCCTTGCCATGGCTGTTGGGAAGCTCAGAGCTCAATCTCTGGCTTACTTCCAACAACTACACTGAAACACAGGCTCCATATTTTCTGTGCCTACCCTGGGATTTGTTGCTTTCTGATTCTTTGTCCCCTCCAAGCTGACTCCTTCCATTATTTACTATCACACTTATTAAAGGACACCATACTTTTAAAGCTTCTCAAAATCTCATATGGAAAAGACAGATTTGAAGTAAATAAAGAACTCTAATGCTGGATCACATTTTACCTGAAGAATTCCAAATGCCTGCTGAGGACAAATTAAAAATCCCAAAGCATCTTCTGAAAAGAGTTAAGTGGAATTTATCTGTAGGAACATTTCATGCACAGTACAATCTCAGCTTTCATAGGCACTATGAAAGAAGTAAAAATTAATTCTTACCTAAAGCCAGTATTAATTGTGACTTGTATATCAATTAGGAAGAAAAAAGGCACTTCCCAACTTATCTGAATTCTCATGAAATTAAAATTTTATGAGAAGCTTGTCATAGAAAGAAACAAAACACTAGAAAAATAAGTTTAAATCCCCGACTTGCTTAAAATGAGCAACTTCTGGCAGATGTCCGGGAATCCTTACAGATACAGCCAAATCACTGCAGCTGGGCATTTCCTGCAGGTCTCAGTCCACTGCCATGTCCAGATGAATGGCTCTCTCCACCCTCTGATAACCAGGGCACAAAACTCATCCCAGGCATATGGAAAATGGCTAACAGTAAGTTTAATACTAGATACAAAAATGATTTTTAAAAATTAGCCCCGCTAACTTTAAATCCTACACATTAGCACACACCCCTTTATTCCCTGAATATTACAGTTGAAGCTTTACTGAAAATTGACAAGTTTGGCTCCAAGGCTAGGTAGAAGTGGACATAACATGCTGTGGTTTGAGAGAAGAACTGACTCCTTAAAATACAGATCCCACTTTTTCATTCCCTCATTGTAACTTTGTTCGTTTAGCTCTTTCAGGAAGAAGCAGCATGTTACAGTGAAATACAAATGAGCTGGGAGTTAGTGGCACAGTCTAGACTAGAACTTCTGTCAATTAACCAAAGAGGTCATTTAATTCCCTTATATTAATAAAAGGGAAAACTTGGAATATATAGCTCTAAGGTTCCTTCCAGGTCTAACATTGCATGGTATAATTCTATAATGTTCGATGATTGATCCAGTAGATCTGATACACGAGTCTTCAGGAACCCCCCCAGACGCAGGTATCCCTGATTAGGGACCACACTTAGCCAACAGCTACCAGAGTAGGCAGTGAGCCAGCCCCATAGCCAAGACAGGCCGGCACTGGGGCACACAGGTGCTTCCTGGGTGTGGGTAGGAGGCACCCTGGTGGCTGGGAGGGGTGGGTATTACTTGTGTTCTATTTTTCATTCTGGCTGAGAACCAGCCCCAAGAGGGATCCTGGGAAGATCGAGAAATGATCTTACTCAAGCAAGGGCAAAAGGAGGTAATAAATGAGCCCACTGAGGCAATAGGACTCTGGGACCAGAACTCACCACACAGTTTTATTTTCAGCCTCAGCTGATCTATGACACACACGAGACGGAGTTGCGGGCATATGGGGCCGGGTGGTCGGGGAGCAGGCACACATTCTTCAGATTTACAGCCTCCGGCTTCAACAGTAACCAGGTGTGGTCTGCTGCAATTTGCCGCCGAGGTTGATGCATCACAAAGAACACATCCTTTAGTCAGGAATATAATTTTAAGAGTCTTTGAGGCAGAATTTTCTAAGGAGAGCTGGGCCCTGGACAGAGCACTCCCACACTATAATTTTTTATTCCACTGAAATAAAGTCAAAGTGAAAGTCAATGTCAACTCTGAAGAAGTCACAGAAGGACAGCCTAAAGATGTATTTCTGTAAGATGACACGAGCAACCTTGGTGCTAGATCTACTGTTTCAGCAAAGCTTCATTCATTCATTCAACACCTCCGCACTCTGGACTCCCGTACTGTGTGCCAGGCACAGATTCACACAAAATGCTAGCAAGAACAAAACCTGCCTTTCGGTGGACTGCAAACACTGCGGTCATGCAGGGAATTGCCACGTGATGTTTCATATTTAGTAGAGGGCTAAGAAAAATGCGTATATCCAAATCTATATGGTAATGACATAAACACAGATTTACTGAGTATAATGGAGTATGATGGGGAGAAAGGGAGAGAGAGAGAGAGAGAGAGAAAGATCACTTCAAGTTAAGGAAATGGGAAAGTCTTTATGAAAAAGGAGGCATGTGACTTGTATTTAAAATAATGGACGGTATATTGAGAGATAAATATGGAGGATGAAATGTCAAGGGCAGAGTGGGCCCCTTGTGGGCAAAGGAACCGCATTACAGAAGCAAGGAGACAAAAATGCTCAGAGCCTTTAGGGGCAAGAGAAAGTATCCCATTTGGTTGTAGTGTCAGTGGCCTGTAGAAGATGACTGGGGAAATGGTGGAATGATTAGAGCATAAAGGACTTCAGCAGAGGAATTAAGCTGACAATGGACATATGCCAGGCTGGGATTGATGTGTTGGGACTGGGCGTTCCCATGCTGATGGATGGCAGGAGGCAGAATGGGGAGATGCTGGCGACACAGCAGGGGCACACAGGGGGTATCCCAATGAAGGGGGTGCCAGCGGATGGCTACAGGAAGAGAAGGGAGCTAGTTATAGGATGCCACACTCATGTTGGAGAAAGAATTGGCAAAATGTGGTCACCTTCTGCAGGTAGGAAATAAAACAGGAATTAAAAGTGTCCAAGATGGATAACGTAAAGAACAGGGATTGTAATGAAAGTCAGAAGTGAGGCGTAGGGACTAACATATTTGAGGGAGCCCAGTGAGTTACTGGTGACAAGACGTGGGCAGAACATTCATGTGGGATGTGAGAGACAATTGCAAATGAGAAGGTAGAGCCGAGAGCACAGCAGAGGCTGCCTTTAGACGTGGCGGGCACCGTGGCTTGATGTGTCCCTCAAGATTTATGTACTGGAAACCCAGTCCCAACAGCAGGGGGAGGTGAAGCCTTCTGGGACGTGTTTAGGGGGTGAGGACTCTGCCCTCATAATTAATGAATGCCTTAGGAAAGGGCCTGCGGGAGCGGCTTTGCTCTCTTCCTCCTGCCGCCACGTGAGGACACAGCAGGCTCAGCCTGGCCAGGTACCAGCACCTTGATCTTGGGCTTCAGACTCCAGAACTGAGAGAAAATAAAGGTCTGCTCTTTGTAAATTACCCAGTCTCAGGCATTTTGTTACAGCAGCACAAACAGAGACAGGGGTGTATAAGCTAAAGGCGGGGAGTCATGGGGGGGGGAGAGGACGTGGGAAGGACGAAGGCAAGAGGTGGGAGAAGGAGCTGCCAGGTCAGGAGGCTGCAAGAACCGTTCAGAGCATCGCTGGTGGAGTCAGCACGTCCCGCAGACTGCTGTCCAGTGGGCAGTCAATTACTCGCGGGGCTGTGTCCCCAAAGCTAGTCCCTTGGGCACTAAATGAACACACATAGCATTGGGCAAAATTTCGACGCCAAAGCAGGTGCAGCCAGAGCCCCGCGGCTTTAAGTAAATGCTGGTAAGTTTACTTTAAATATTCCTGATGCAGGAAACCAATTCTTGTTTTAAAAAACACTTAACATTCACTTTTTAAAGCTACAAATAAATTTATTAGAATAGTTACTGAAAACTTAGAGGAATTTTTATAGCTTTACATGAATATTTATTGTCTTCTAAGAATGTAAACTATTTAATTCAAGGAAATGTAAGTAGAAACTTAAAGATTCCCCCGCATTTTTCTTTTTTATAAAGAAATAAAACTCCAAAAAGAGCACTCTGAAAGCAACATAAGCATTTAAAAGACATTCGATTGTCCAATGAAAGAGGCAGGCAAGAGTCGAGTCGTGACAATGCCCTCTTCAAAAACTAAGAGCCATCTCCTTTCCAAAAACCAGTGTGTGCGCTTTCTCATCTCCCCCAGTGTGCGTCTGTCCCACCTGCTGACCTGCTCCTGGCTTTTAAGCCACAAGCCAGCATTTCTCCTACACACGTATCCCCAAACACCTTGCACGGTCCTAGGAAACCCTTCATCTTCTCACCATAAAGACCATGGGGCACTGCCAATCCCCGATGGGCTTTGGACCCTCACATTTTGTGTCCAGAAACATTCCTGGCAGTTTCATAACCCAGAAGGGATAAACAATTGAATCGACTTTCAGCAAATAAGGGAAAATCTCACAAGGACACCCAGCCACTCTGTTTCCAAAGCTTAATAAACTGGGACGTCATTTCTTCCTCCTCTTTTCTTCAATGAGCTTTAAAATCACGTGTTACATACGGACAGGTCACCCGCCCTTTGAGGCCCCCACGACACAATACAGCCAATTGCGGGAGGGCTCCCGCGCCCCGACAAGGATGCCACGCAGGGATCAGCGCAGGCGACCTGCTGTCCTCGAACTCGGCCACTCTGGAGCAGAGCTCGAAGCAGGCGAGGAATGCGACTGTTCTGGGAAGCCACCCCATGTTTTCCAAACAATAAGAATCGGTAGTAAAGGATAAAAAAAAAAGACAACGTCAGCCTGAGCCCTCTCCCCGCCACACATCCCCACCTTGAGCGTCTCCCATTTTATCACCTGTGTATGGGAACTGATCGCAATTCCCTGGGTGAATAAAAAGTAATAAAGAATTGTCCTTTTAGCATTCAAAATGTTCTGTGCTCTGTTCCTGGCTCCTCTCGGGTGGGAGGTATAACTCAAAGGTATTGGGGTCCCCCCAGCAGCCGGGGCAGGACCCAGGGACCCACGTAGGTGGCAGGGGCGGAGCCTCCCAAGGCTTGTGGCCAGAAGAGGGTGGGGCTGATAGAGGTGGGGCTTGCTGGGGTCAGGGCTGGGCCATGGGGCGGGGTCTCAACAGGGGGTGGGGGGCTGCCCAGCATTTGCAGGTGAACGGGGCGCTGAATAATTGTCCTGGCGGAACAGAGCCATCCACGTTCCCCCACCCATGGACAACACGTGGACAATCCTCGTCTCCCTCCAGCACCCCACAGACACCCACATGCTCTTACCAGCGCACCGCCCCACGTGTCCCCACCCCAGACTCAAGCCCACCCAGGAAGCCACTGCCTGGGGGCTCCTGCTGGACTCGCCACAGCTGTGAGCAACCCCCTTTCCCTCCCTGGACCTCAGCACCTCGCGCGGTAAAGACGCGCAAGGACGCTGCCCGGCTCTGGACAGAGCGGCAAGCCCAGGAGGGCCCATCCCCTCCTCGAATGCCAAGCCGGGCCCGGCGTGCCTATGCGGGGGCCCAGACACACAACTGTCATGCACACGCTCGCCCACGCTCACACGCACTCACACACACACTCACCCACACTTACACACATATTCTCACATACACACTCTCACACTGACATGCACCCATGCACTCACACACACTCATACACACACAGAGCACACTTACATGTACTCACAAGCACACGTATACACATGTCCACTCACACATACTCATACACACACACGTTCACACTCACACTCACCCATACACCCACTGTACACATGCCCACTCACACACTCACACGCACACACACTCCCGTGCACACTCATACACTCATACACTCACACACACACACACACTCGCGCGCACCCACACTCAGGCCGCACACCAGAGCATGTCCTCCTCACCCCACACGCTCGGCGGCCACTTTCCGCCACCAGCCCAGGCTCTCCCTCGCTGCCGGCCCCTGTGGAAAGGTGCGGGAAGGGCACACTCCGGAAACGCACATCATTTCCCCACCAGGTTAAAACGCTGATGTAGTTTTTCTGCGCACAGAAATCCCTGTTTAATGACTCGAGCCATTCATCTCCCCCACCCACCCCTCCCGCCGCCCCCTCGCGCCACCTCACACTCTCTCCATCTTCCGCTGACTCCTCGGTTTTGCGTCTGGGGAAGGCAATGCAATCTCCATGGTAATTTGGAGTTCACAGAAACTGCATTTCCGGGATTCATTTATTCCTCCAGGTCTGGAGTCTGGGTAATCCCTCATTTCCCTATTTCCTGTCCACTCTGAGAAGCTCTTCAACTCCAGGCTGCCCACCCCGACGTGTCAGCCACCAGGACCCGAGCGGGGACCTGAGCCCAGGCGCCCTTTCCGGGCTGAGCTCTGAGCTTCCTTGGTGAGAGCATCCCGGTGCCCCCGCCGGGCTGGCAGAGCCCTCCCTCCTGCCCCTCTCCCGCCCTCCCTCAGCAGTCTGGGAGCATTCCAGTGCAGACCAGAAAGGGTGGGTGAGACCAGAACTTGGAAGACAAAAAAAAAGTACAAACCTCGATAATTCTCACTCCAAATGAAAAAGTTAAAATTGTCCATCTCTTTCCCCTACACACGTGCGCACACACACACACACACACACACCCCTTACCAGCATGGCAGGGAAACCAGAGGACACAGTGGTATCCACTTTCTGATGGGCTGCCACCAAGAGGGACATCTTGGTCATCCCCGTCCACACCCGCACCAGCCTCTGCACCCCAGGAGCTCCCCGCGCTCGTCCACTCCAGCACTGTCAGCCGTCCTGGCCGGGAAGCCCAGCAAAAGCCGCCAGCTTCTTGTCACCCTCAGCGTGATGCATCACCCTTGACGCCCTCTCTCCCTCCTCCATCAAGGGAGAAAAAGAAGGGGGAGGAACCACCCACCTAAGATTAAGTTCACTAAGAAAATCCTGTCCTCGCTGTCTGGAATTCTCCAGGGACGAGGGGTGACGAGCGAGCAGTTGCACAGCAGCTCTGGACGTGCTGGGACGGGCTTCTGAGCAGGTCCTGGCGCTGCCACTTGGTCCCTCTGGCATCCTACCTCCCCTCCCCAGACCCCCACCCCCAAGCTGCTCCCTACGACCAATTCGATGCTGGCTGGCAACAGAGCATCCACATGTTTATGCCGCCGCCCTGCTCCTCATAAATTATACCGTGCCCCAGACGAAGGCCCCTTGATCTGAAGGAGGATGCCATTTTATTTACGCCGCGCTCACACCTGCATGTGCAACTCTGTATTTAAATCAGACAACAAATCAATGGTACCAAGGTGAGGCGGGTGGAGAAAGTCCCACGTTTCTCCCCAGGCACAGTGCCCCGCAGCGCTGTGGGGCTGTGATGATCATGCACCCTGGGTGAGGTCAGCAAACCACTGTACCCAGCCCCTGTCATTCCAACGTCCCTGTGCAGGGGAAATGGAGTGCAACTGACATTTGGTTTAGTTTTCTGAGGGGGTGGGGAGGATGGCTTGACTTCATTCCTTCCCATTTCTGTTAGTTATCTGTGGGACTTACCAAGAAGGTCTTTATCCACAGACTAGATGGAGAATCTCCTCCTTCCCGGTGAGGGGAATAAGCTTCCAAGAGGAGCTTTGCTACCTACTCTGGGAAGATTTTCTAAACCTGCCCAATTCACAAAGGGAGGCCGAGAGCTAGTGATTCAATGTAATGAAAAGGCATTTACATCCCAGTCGCCAGACCGGGAGCTGTCTTTAGTGGAACATTGCACAAATGGAGAGCTTTTTAAAACAACGACGAAATTTATATTGCAATCTACTTCTCATCATTGAGAGTATTCTATTCTAATCATGAATCAATCAGCAAGGATGCTGTCAGGAAACTCAGGTATGAAATCTGGTGTCTTGGAGCATTCTGACTTCTACCAAACAATAAATAACATCTCAAAAATTAAAAAATATTACTTTCTAAATAGTTTGTGCCTACCTAAAAATTAAACAAATCAAACCAAACAAAATTTACTCTGGGATAATGTGACTATAAGTTCATTTTATAAGTAGCCTTCTAAAAATTCTTTTTTCCAAAGCTTCATTCAAATTAAATGATTCAACTTGAACTTTTTCAGCAACTACTGGGACCATCTCTATTCAAGGCGTTCAATAGGATAAAGAAGATATTTTACGAGACATCAACACCCCTTGCCTCAAGAACTTACAAACCACTTGACTAGTTTTCCTCAAAAGGAGTCAATGGTATTTTTTGCAGAAATTGAAACTATATATGTAATTTTAGTATAAATTTGCCTATGCCTGCAAGATGAAAAACTTGCAGGATTTTAAAGAAAAAATTCACCAACAATTCCTGCTAAAACTTGAATTCAATGTTGTGGCATCTCATTGACCTCAACAAAAATTACACTACATTCCAGTAGGATTTTCATGGTGTTCTGTTCCTGGTCCTGGCTGACTATCTAACGAGTTCTTTCAAGTTTGGATGGAGACAAGGAGGCTAAATTCTTTCTATCTGCCCAATCTTTTCTTAGGGGCATTTTCCCCCAGATCTGCAAGATCTAAGGAAATGCCTGGCTGGACCCCATCCTAATTAAACACACTGTGTCTGGTTGGGGACCTGCGGAAGTGAGATGAATACACCTTGGAAGGAGTTCAGAGGAAGCCGTAAGAAATTAGAAAAATAACGTATGTCTCTACTTAGACAAATAGAAAAAAGGAACCGAGAATTTGAGGAAGACATGACTGCATGCAAGGAGCTGAAAAGTAATTCTTTACATGAAGATTTCTTTCAGGAGTGACAAATGGGTATCTCTTTTCTGTTTCCAATGGGGACTGGGAGAGAAAAGGACCCGACTGAATTTCATCATGAGGGACGTGGGTCAGACATCGGGATGTGCAACCAGTGGAAACAAGGGCATTTCCTCCCCTTTCTCTCTCTTTGGAGAGTTTTTTAAAATGTGTTGGGTGTTTGTTGTTTTGAAAGAGAAGTCAGTATCTGAGTAGTGTGACTACTCAGATGCCTGGAAGTGAGACAGGGCTATAGATTAGATTGCCTGTTAAGATCTTTTTCTTCCCAAAAAGTTGTTCCCCAAAGGACAATTATGGACTTGAAATTGGGGGTTTTCTTTTTCATACTGAGGTTCTTATGATAATATATTGCTCCAGAATCCCAATTCCAGCAATTTTAGAGAGAGATGAAAATTTCATTTTTCCACCTACCCAAATTGCCAAATGCAATGTCTAAGAAATACAGTTTATTCTCTAACATGATATGCAATCTCTTTACTTTTTTTTCCTCTGCTATGCTGCTCAAATTACTCAATCTCTACTAGAATATGAAATGTTCAGTTTCTCCACTGGATTTAGGGAATACCTGTCAATATAATCTCTTGAGTGCACAAGTAAATTAAAAAAATAAAGTGACAAACCCCAACCTTTCCTTTCTTCAGTCCCATCTGCAACACCAGGATAAAAAGATCGTTTCTTCTCTGACCCAGAAGAACAGGAGTCTGTGAAGCTGTGAGTGGCAGGAACGGTCACATGTTCAGCTGGGGGATGCCTTGGGCCACCTGGGTGAACGGTGACTTTAGTCTTTCACAGAATTTCTGCCTAGCGGGAGAAACTGGTCCCTGTGTAAGAAGCTACAGAGGGTGTCATGCCGTGGCATCAGCCAACGCCTTTCCTCTAAGGGGAGCGGGGGCGCGGGGGTCTGAGGACAAGATGAAGACACAACTCTGGCGGGTCCCCCACGTCCCCTACCCCCTGTTCTTTCTGTCCCCTTTCAAAGCATCCAGCCTCACTCGGTAGTCCAACCACGAGACCCACTCAGGCAGTGGGACGCAAAGTGGACTTTGAACATGGGATTTCCACTCTCACCGGAAGTATAAAGACACATGAGGTGGGCAGACAGGTGCAGCGCTCGGTCAGCACTGCAGGAAAGGGTTTGCCTGGCTCTAGTCTCTATGTTGCAACTAACACAGTGACTGGCGGGAAGCGAGTGGTCAGTCAAGGTTGGTAGAATGAGTGAGAGACAATTTGAACTCGCAAAGGGAAGAGGCATCGGCCCGTCATCCCCACTGCATGGAATGTGCACGGTGCACATGCTCTTCCCTCCTCGCCACTGCAATAAATGGTAGAGATGAGACTCGGAGATTTACCACTCAAACTTCCTCCACAGATCACAACTTTGCTCTTAAGAATGTCATAGAAGATGAAAATGGGATCAGAACTCTCTACATACAAATGATTTATATTAAAAGCTTGAATTTTAAAAATTAAATTAAAAAGTTCCCATGGGGGAATTCAAGGAAGAAAGAGCAAGTGGATATTGCAAATGTCATCAGTGCACTATACTTTGCCTGTTGGTCCCCGTCTTAATTCAGCTATGCTAATGCAAAATCAGTGGACAGGAGTCTGTATTTCCATAATACTCATTTTGCTGCAGTGGGAAGAAGGGAGTAATTTCCCTGCAGCTGCAGCTGCTCGGAGGCAGCCTTACGCACAGGAGCTCAGACTGCTTCTTAGGGTCTCGGGACTTGCAAAGGCAGAAACAAGAGTTTGCCAAACCCTCCTTCCGTGCTCCCAGACGCCTTCATTTTCAGGCTGATTTCTGGTAGGAATGGTTCTATGTACGTGGTTCTGGGTATGTGGTTCTATGAAGAGCTTTTCCTAAGCTCTCCTATGAAATGTGGAAGGAAGCATTTTGCAATAAAGATTTCTTGAACTTCTAAATTACTAACATAATTTCTTGAATACTTAATATATAAACATAATAGAAACCACAGACATAGAAGACATGCCTATAACCTAAGAATTAGGATATCTGGTTTCTCATCCTGGGATAACCACAAATTTGTGTGTGAATGATAATTCAGAGAGATCTAATATCTTGCCCAAAATTTCATCCGGGAAGTGTGTGCGTGTGCACCTGTGTGTTAAAAGTGAAGGGTTGTTAGAACAAACCGCGTGTATGAGAGTGGAGCCGGGGCTGGAGGAACAAAGATAAGCAGTCAGGGTACCTATCTCAAGGGGCTGGTGGCTTAGAGACAGGTGCTCAGGGAGCCGTTATGATGATACGATCTGGCGGAGGCATTGAGGGGAAGACCACTGAAGCACCACGCCCGCTGTGGCAGACACGGCTGCATCCTCCCGCCTCATGTCAGTTTGCTGCCGAGTAGCAGAGTCCCAGCCTGGCACTGCCTCTCCGGCAGCCTGCACGCAGGTGTAGCTGTGGTCCCCCTCTGTGACGAGAGCTGACCGGAGCAAAGGTAGACACACACACCTATTGGCACCTGCTTAATGCCAGTGCTACCGTGGTAGGCTTCAGACAGTGAGGCATCTAGGGCACAAAGAGAAAAAATAGAAAGAAAACGTGATGGTTTCCATATTTAAGTTACTTTGGTGACATGAAAAAGAACCAGAAGCCACTGCAGCTTAGGAGGGGTGTGGAAAAAGTGCACCAGAGCAGAGCCTGCCGGCCCCTGGGCAGGACGTTGGGTCACCTCGGGGCCCAAGCGTGACAGACGGCCCGGCTGGCTGCCCGGCCGTCCCAGCCGTCTCATTATGATGCTACGCGCATCTCCCCCTAACACCTTACTTCTAAGTCCAGCAGCCAAGTCCCCACGGACATGTAGCTGGATCGCACTCGCGCTTTCACGTGCAATGGTCTCAGTGCTTCGTTAGGATTTCCAGGGAGCCGAGCTCTTGAAAATGCTAATTTTTTCCCCTTTCGTGAAAATCGTTTCTTGCCCTCCCAACCTGATTAAACACCAGATCTTGTCCTTTCACTGTACGATCATTTCTCAGGTATGTGTCGATAGAAGTTGAAGTTCTTCCCTGTTTTTTAACAAAATATATTTCCCATTAGTGTTTAAACGTGTGAGTGCACTTTTCCCAAAATCCCTTCATGATGACTGGCGGATCCCTACAGGGATAATAGGGCTGGAACTCGGCGGGAAACCCTGCTTTCAACCCTGCGGGCTCCCGAGGGAGGGGGATGCAACCGGCTCTTGATGTCTCTGCCATCGGTTGGATCAGGTTTCCTCGCTGTGTCTGTCAGAGAAATGTCCCCAAGAGGATTTCTAAAGCTGTCCCAGACACTTCAATGTTTAAGACTAGAGAACACTGTGGGTTCTAAAGTTCCTTCCTATTCTCCACTCCTCTCCCAATCTCCAAGGCTCTGGGCTCCTTTTTCTTTTACTAAAGGTCGCCCTTGGGACCTTGGCTTGCTCAAGTTTGTACGTCCCCTCTGCCCAACCCTCCCCCGCTCCATGTGCAAGCACAGCCCATCACCTCGCACGGTGCAGGTGACAATACTAATAATGACAGCAGCAAGCATGATAGTCGCTGAGACTTGCTGAACAGGGTCTGCACTTGATTGTCCTAACCACCATGTGAGGTGTACATTATTTTCCCCATCTCATAGATGGAAAGACCAAGGCTGAGAGAGGCGACATACATTGCCGCAGACCACACATCCAGCAAGGGGCAGAGCGATTCTCTGATTGTGGGCATTTTGACTTCAAAGCCTCCACTCAATTTCTGTGCTATATTGCTTTTATCACGTTTTCCTCATTTTATTTGAAGGATTTGCAATGGAGATGTAAAGAAAATGATTATCTTGACTTCTAGTGCATGTTTCGCCATTTTGATATTGAGCCAAAGTAATAAAACTCTTATTTTGACCAAGGCCTTAGAGGGAAATTTTAGGTATGACTTTCTGTGCCAAGTAAAGAAATAGAACTGTCATTGCGGTATTTTTTAGAAAATGTACCATATTTTCTTAGTTCAAGCTGCCTTAATTCCCTGGAGACCCATAACAAGGAGCCTTGCTCTGAAACTTGCAAGGCTTCTGGGTAAAATGATCCCAATTTTCCCGAAAGATAGCCTTTCGGTAAAATTTCTCTAACAGAGAGCCTAAAACGTCTCTACAGGCTTAAGTTCCCAGGCATTTTGAGGAGCTTTGTGTGTGTGTCCTATTTCTAATGATCCATCCTCAAAGCTTATACCTAGGGGTGGTCACACAAAGGGCTCCTTTCATAAGTGAAATTTTTTTTTTTGGTGAAGCTAAGGATTCTTGATGTTTTTGCAACTGGTATCTCCTCTACCATGTTTTCTTTATTGGGATATATACCTGAATTCCCCTGTTGTAGCAAGTTTAAGATTCCCATCGTGTACCCAGATGGTGCGTCTCACGGTTCCCACCGGTGCCTACTACTCTGGCTGCTGAACACAAGGTGTGAAATATTTGCTAAATAAGGAGGAACACCGAATTGATTGAATTGAGCTCCCTGAAATGTGATAAAATGTGAACCTCACATGGACACAGCTGAAGGGGCCAGTGCATTAGAAAGGATTAGCTTCATTTCCCGCACCAAAAATACTCCAGGGTGACAACTTAGTTGAGCCATGTGGAGGGCTGGGCTCTGGTTTGCTGCACTAAGTGACATTCTGCCCGGCTGCCTGGGAGCAGAGATCCTGCTCCCAAGTAAACAGCTGACTGCATGAGCCCGGAGCTGCTCTGATCACCGGTGCTTGATTTCAAGTGTCGACAAAGGGCCCTGAAATGAGGCCGGATGTAAAAGGAAGGACATAATGTTCCAGCTCTTTGCAACCGACCCTGAGAGCAGGGCACGGCAGTCAGTGAGCCTCGGCGATAACAGGGCCGGTGGAAAGGAAGAGGGACTGAGATATGTTCTCTTGCTTACGTTGGCTTGAACACTCTTTCTGTTTGCGTTTCATTTTTTCTGTCCCCTCTCCCTCTTCCACACGGACACATTCCCACGCATTTATGATTTTGAATCAGGAAATGGATTGTAGACTCTGAAAGCTGAAGGAGATCATCTAACTCAAACCCCTCTTTGGGATTTTTTGGTTGTAGATGAGGAAATAAGTACGTTAAAAATATTTTTTACTTTAGGGACTGAATCTCTGAAAATACGAAGCTCCGTGGCCCTGCTTCCACGTGGGAAACCAGGGAGCCACCGCAGCTGTGCGACATGAGGGGCACCTGCCTCCCGTCCGCCACAGCCATGACCCAGCCCACTGCCTGCGGGAAAGGCTGTGATAAAAGGCGCAGCGGCTTCCCTGCCACGCTCGGCCGTGGCCGCGGCTCTGCTTCGCCCAGTGTGATAAAGCCCAACGCAGGCAGAAAATGCCCACAGCTTTGCTTAAAGAAAGGCAGACTCATCAGCCAGCATCCTCAAGGTTTCATAAGGCAGGTCAAGCCCCAGTGTGCCCAGTCCTTTCCAGATTATTGGACCTGCATAGGTAAGTCCACCTGCCGAGTACCTGGTCTGCAGCATGCTCACCTGATGGCTGTATGCGGGACTAAATGGCCTGGCTGAGGCTTCATTGGGTAAAACTTTCAAAATTGCCAAAATGAAGCTACGCCAGCCTTTACCTGAGAACGCCTGTCCTCTAAAACGAAATGTAGATCAAGACCAGAGTAACAGCTTCTAAATTAAAAATGAATAGTACCAAATATTAAAGGTATTCTTTCCTGGACACAGTAAAAGTTTTGAGATCCATCCTCTGTCATGAACCACCAAGAAGAATCTTCAGAGAACTGGAAGGACCACTGCTCTCCCTCTGGAACAATACGGGAAGAGACTGAAGCACCCACCACCATCCACACACACACTGCAGCATCCAAAATCCCGGAGTCCTCCTTGGGCGTCCCTGTCAATGGCCAAGGCCTCCCTCTCCCACTATACCAGAGCTACCTATGTTGGGGCAGGTGCTAGGTTCCCCACCAAGACTCCCAGCCCCAATTGCCCAACCCATGACTAGAGATGGCTCCATGGATTTACTCAACCTTAGAGTTGACTTAATGCAACTGGAGGCAGAAAATGCGTCAGGGCTCTGCAGGAATCCCTCCCAATCTTGCCCATGGGACTTCCACGCAGTCCATTTTAGATTATGCTTACTTGGCTAAACCTTACTGAATGTCTGAAAAGGACTGCTTGATGCAGAACACAAAAGTGGCTTAATCTAAGATCTCCACGAGCTGTAAATATCTCACACCGTATCACAAATCCACAGCTGAGCTTGATTCTGCATGTGACTAATGTCGTTGTTTATTTAGGTGAGGAATTCACTTAGGGAGATAATCAATATTCCAGGTGGATTTTCTGTAGAAATTGACAAGTTCATTTTAAAATTTGTATTGAAATGTAAAAAACCTAGGATAGCCAAAACAATTTTAAAGAGGAGGAAAATCTGAGGACCTAAACTATCTGATTTTGAGACAAGTTGCGGCAATTAAGACAGTGTGATAATATTTCAAAGGTAGTCAAAAAGATCAGTGGAATGAATAGAGACTCCAGAAATAGACCCATACATAAACAGCCAATTCATTCTCAACAAAGGCAACTTAATGGAGAAAAGATCATCTTTTTGACATATCATACTGAAACAATTGGATATCCAGTACAAACAAAAGAAATCTTGACCTTCATACCATTTACAAAATTTAATGTGAAATAGATTACAGGTCTAAATGTAAACATCAAAACTATAAAATTTCAAGAAACAAATGGGAATAAAACCTAACAACCTTGGGTAAAACAAACGTTTCTTAAATAGGGCATGAAAAGGAAAATAATAAAAAAGTCAACAAATTAGACTTGATCAAAATTAAAAGATTTTTTGCTCTTTAAAAGACCCTGTTAAGGCTGTTATGAAAATGACACTAAGCTACATACTAGGACAAACTATTTGCAGAACATTTATTTAACCATATATATTTACAGATATTACAATTGAATGATATAAAGGCAACAACCCAGTAATAAACTGGCCGAAGATCAGTGCAGTCCTTTAGCCAATGAAGTTACAGACGGCAAACACACACAAAAAGATGCTCATGACATCAGTCACAACTTCCTACAAAGCTAGACAGATACTTACCATATGACCAGTGATTCTGCTCCTAAGAATTTTTCTAAGAGCAATAAAAACTTGTCATGGAATCACTTACACATGAGTGTTTATATCTTTACTCAAAATAGGCCAAACCAGGAAACCACCCAAACGACCGTCAGCTATTGAGTGCATAAATGTGTTATGTCCACACAGCAGAATTGTACATGGTAATAAAAACTGAACTACTGATGCAACTACTGACGCACACAACACTGATGGATCCTGAAAGCATTCTACTGAGAGAAAGAGGCCAGACAGAAACGGGAGGTACACCGTGATCCCACGTATACGAACTTCTAGAAAGGACCTAACGATGCGTTGGGAAGACGACAAGGGATTTCCAAGGGCCCGGGTGGAAAGGAAGGGGCTGGCTGTAAAAGGAGCTCTGAAAGGAGCTGTTTTCAGTGATAAAACTGTTTTACATCATGACGGTGATGGTGTCTACATGGCTGTGCATTTTTTAAAGCTCATCGAATTGCACTCTGAAGTTGGAGAATTTTACTGAATGCAGATTATATTTTAATAAAGATGGATGAAGGAAAAATGGATGAAGGAAAATAAAGAGAGAGAGAGAGAGAGAGAAATATCTCAGGGGAAACTGCAGTTACCAAGGTGCCCTGAATTGGGTGTCTTTCTGTCAAAATTTTGGGGAGTCTAATGTAACTTAGTGGGTTCATCTCTGGGACATGGTACATCCACTAGAAGCAAAGTTCAAGTAACACTAATAGAGCTTAAAAGAAATTAATTAAAAATGAGAAATAGGATAGGAGCTTTAGCACAATATCACTGACTAAACTAAGTGTAAATACACTCATGGGCACACCCAAGGAAGGACCTCCAAAAAGTTGCTCCTCCATGAAAGCAACGAGAACACTGGCAAAAACTGTCAAAATCGATTTTTTCTTAGCTCTGGAGATTAACCAAAGGCTTTCGACAATCTGAGAAGGGTTTATTCAAGAAAACGGCCAAATCGTAGCCAGGGCAGAGAGCTCGGTGCCATCACAGCCTGCCCTGTTCCTCACCTGCCCTCCAGCTTGGCCACGAGACCCTGCAATTCCACTCCTAGGCATGAAATGCAGACATGCCCACACAAGAGCCTGCACACGCGTGTTCACAGCAGCACTATTTATAAGAGCTGAAAACTGGGAAGAACCCAGGTGCCCACAATTGACGAACGGATAAATGCAAGGTGATACATCCACCCAACGGGATGATTTGGTCACAAAGAGCAATCAAGTACCCACACACGCTACAACATGTACCTTGAAAACATCACACCTGTGAAAGAAGCCAGTCACAGAAGACCACACAGCATATGATCCTGTTTATATGGAATGCTCAGAATAGGGAAATCCATAAAAATCAAAGACCAGCAGTTCCCAGGGGCTGGGGCTTGGGGTTACAGTGAATGACTGCTGATGGTTTGAGGTTTCTCTGTTGAGGTGATAAAAATGCTCTAAGCTTAGATCATGGTGTAGGTTGCATAACTGTGAATATACTAAAAACCAAGGAAGTGTATCCTTTAAAAATGCCAATTTTATGGTATGTGAATTATATATCAATGAGAAATTTGTCATTTGTCATCTTATACCCATAAGTACAATGGTATATATTTTACAATAAATTATTTAAAATAAAAGGACACACAGCACACACTTCATGGTTGCTTTGAAGAAGGGGCAAGAAGGAGGCGGGGCACAGTGATAAAAGCAGGCTTTGCCCCACACCAATTGTAACCAAGTAAGAGTTCTGGACACAGCATTTAAAAAAATTTAAAAAATAAGCTGGGCAAGGCTGTGTGTGCCTGTATCCCAGCTTCTCAGGAGACTCTGGCAGGAGGTTCGCTTAAGCCCAGGAGTTCGAGATAAGCCTGGGCAATGTAGCAAGACCCCATCTCTAAAAAAATAAATAGATATAAAAAAAATTTTTTAAAGTAAAAAAAGTAAGAATTGATCTGAACTGACCTGGACACGGAGGTCTTTTGTTCACTCTCCACACCTCCTGCAGGCCCATGTGAGAGACGAACACTCTGTCACACGTTCTCGGCCATGAGCAAAATGTCAGGGAGCGTGGCAGGCACAGGTTAACAGAGGTCGGAAAGGGTTGGTTGCACAGCCAGGCTAAACCCACTCACTGGTATCTTGCAAGATTCCTGAAGAATCTTTATAAGTCAAGGAACATTGACAAAACTCACCACTTCCCCCTTTTTGTGGCTCAAGAGAAAACCAGGTCTCATCTCAGTCCCCGGGAGCACGAGCTATGGACTCAGCACCTCACCTGCTTTTGCAACATCCTCTGTTTCCACCATTAAACTCGTTATCCCTTCTCTGATTCCTGTTCCTCGGCTCTACAACTCTGGACGTGTGCTCATCTACAGTCTGTGAAGGAGAGACATAAGATTCACACACACACTACAAGCCCCATAAAGCACGGACAACAGTGTGCCACAGGCAGCGCTCACACTTGCAACAGGAAACCGGAGAGAGCCCCTGGAAGTCGGGTTGCACACGAGTGGTGTGACAGCGAAAGGACAGCCCAGGAGACACTCCCAGTGGTCAGCTCACGGACCAGTCACAGCAACGACGGGGCAAGGAAACCAACTCCAGCGCTACAAGGAAGGCCAGCTCGTTCGGCCGGCTTCCTGCTGGAACTACCGTACTGCGGGCTGCTGGCCCCCTACCGATCTCTGGCCTCTTTTAATAAGTGGCTCCTGGCAGTACCTGGAGCTCAAACTGCAGGGACATCTCCTTAAGAGAAGCTGGGAGCCAGATAACACAGCACGCTGAGCTTACCAGGGATGGGGAAATGCATCGGATCTGGCATACAATACAAACCTGAACACAATACAATACAAATCCGAATACAAACCTGAACACGAGCAGAAGCCACCAGTGTCCCAAGCACAGACAGGATGGGCAGTGCCATGCAGGCAGGAGGGAGCTCGACTACACTCTGTCATATTTTCCCCCACCCTGGAATACGAGATCCCTCTAGCATTCTCTTCCGACCTAGAGAACCCTCACTCTAAGACGAGTGAGGCTCTCCTCCGTCTGTCTGATGCCCCTGCTAACAACAGTTGTATTTCTTACCAGTCCCACATCCTGAAAAAGTCAACACAGAACAGTCGTGTTTAATCCTTTCTTCTCTGGAACAGGAGGTCAGGAAGTCGCCAGGTGAGAGGTCCCACATGGGAGGGGAAGGGGACAAGGAATGTGTCCCTCTCTCTTCCGCTGTGGGGACCCAGTGCCAGCCCCACAGGGTGAGGATGAATGATTCCTCTATCGTTAAATAAAAATGCTTATAGAGAAATGTACTGTGTCACAAACGCCAAGTCCAGCCACACACGTGCCACTGGCGCACACACGAGCCGATTCCGACGCAGCCGAGCGTGGTTTACATCAGGAGCCTATGTGTAGTTTCAATGGAACTACATCCAACACAGAGGATTCTCCAACAACGGAGAAGCCTCCGGGCGCCAGCAGAAGGAATGCTTTTGTGATTCTTCTTTGCCTTCACTCCCTCCCTCATCGTCTGGGGCCGGCTGTCACCAAGGCAGGGGTATTCCTCTCACGAGGTCTCTGCACATCTGCCTCTTCTTGAAGGTCCACCCACTGCAAGCGTCTGAAAACTTATCGATCTTTCTGGCATGATTTTCTCTACAGGAAATTTAATCATCACCGAGTTTGTAGCATCAGAAAAATTAAATTAATACCAGTTCAATCTGAAAGCAGCTAATTCTTTCGTACAAAAAGCAGCACATTTCCAGGTTAATACAGCAGCTACAGGTTCTTTCTGTTTCCACTCACAGCAACACAATAATGTGTTTGAAATGGCGCACTGGAGAATGGTGCCGTTTTAGCAGACTGTTGAAACTGAGCTATTAGGACACTGGAGACGGGCTTCATTCTTACTGGTCTAGGTGGAGACTGGAAGAGTTATGAGGGAAAACGAGAGAAGACCCAGACATCCCAACAGTGAACGCAGCTGAGAGCGCAGGTGCACAGACACCACGACGTCATCGCGGATGCGAAGGGGCCGCTGTAAAGGGGACTCATGAAGCCTTAGTGAGTGTGTGCCCCAGATTAGTTTAGAAAATAAATATTATGAGATATGCTGGATAAGAGCCCTGGTTCCAGACCAAGGGAATTCTGGCTGACAGATAAAACACTGCATTATGAGGAAACTAATAGAGCAGAAATTATTAATAGACTTGTCACAATTAACCAAACTCTTAGCTCTTTCCATAGAAAGTAAAGAGAAAAGCAACTGCGAGGAGTGTGGAGCATGGGACCAAAGCCTGCTCTCGCGCAAGCCGCTCTGGATCCTCGCCGGCACCTCGCGGACAGGGAGCCCTGCAATGATGAAGAAATCGCCAAATGCTGGCCCTGGGTCCGCCCAGCCCGCCGTTCCTGCAGTGTGCGTGAGCACAGCCAGAGCCTGAGCAAAGTCCCACGGGCCGTTGGTGCGGACGTGGCATCTGGAGCCCGTCCTCCCAGGTGCCAGGGTGGAAATACGCACGCCCAGTGAGCACAGCTCGAGCCCCATGTGCCCGGGGCACGTGAGACGGCATTGTCTCTAGAACCTGCCGTGTTTTCAGAAATACCAACAGGAGACACAAGAGCTGAGTAAAACATACACTTCCAGAAAAACTCATTACGTTTTAACAACTCTCGCCCAGACAGACGAGCAAGTCAGCACCCGTTCACGGAGCAGCAGGCCACCTCCCGCTGCACCCGCAGCAGCAGCCTCTGGGGTCAGCCAGCTCCGTCTGCCCGCCTGCCCGAGAGGAGGACCCGGCCCCGCGGCTCGGCTCTGGGAGTAGCCTCTGCCCCCGGCGGCCTTCTCCAGCCACGCCAGCCGCGGAGCACCGCTGGGGGGGCCGAGGCTCCTCTCCAGGTATTCTCCAGACTTTCCCTCGGTGCTGCCTGGCTCTGGCTACAGAACTCCTGGAGATGTCCCACGCCACGGCCGAGCGCTCGGGACCGTCTCCCCTGCACGCTCTCTGCCTTCCTTCTCTTCGCCGCCTCCCTTTCCGCTCATCTTCCGCTTCTCAACATGGCACATTCCTTAAAAAATGACAGCGCCTGTGAGGTTATTTTCTTAGTTCCGGCAGAGGCAGGGAGGCACAAAAGAAGAGACCTTGAAAAGTTCGCAGGAAAGGCAAGAGAGACTGTTACCACGGGAACAAAGGGGAGCTGGACTTCAGAGAGGAAGACGCGGCCATTAGCATTGAATTCTGTAGAAAACATCAAATACGACAAGGATTCAAAATAGGCCACCGGACTAAAAAGGAAAACTATTGCACAGGACTAGTGTTCAAAACGACTGTCTTATGGATTAATCCTCAGCATGTCGCCACCCTTCCAGATCTTTCCTTCTGGAGACCCAATCAACTCCTCAGACTCTGGTGAGAGAGTCTTCTGGAGAAGCGCAGGTGCCGCCTTCCCACGCCTCCGCACGCGGGGATCCGGCCTCTCCCGGAGCTACGCGCCGAGCGCTTCCCTTCTCCCCGGTTCCGCTGCCGTTCTGTCTAGTCTGAGCTCCCGCATCCACTCACCTGCCACAGGATGGGACCCGTCATAGCCGCCGTGTGCTCTAGCAGGGCACGGGCAGACTCGGCAGCGACGGAGACTCCGGGAAGGGGCCGTTCTCCACGATCCTCGAATCCACCGTCTGCCTCGGCCTGCTCTGCCCCACGCAGCCGGCCCGGAGGGACCGTGGTAGGGACGGAGGGACGGAGCCCTCTTCCAGCTCCTCGCAGGGCACAAGCAGCTCAGCGAGGTTGGGACTCAGCGCGTGGGTCCCTGACACAGTTTCGGCCTGGCCAGCCGCGTTCCGATCTGAACCGTGGTGACAGAGACCTAGATAAATGCCAGGTGTCATTGTTCTCAGCAGCAGCAGGGCGTCTGCTCCTCTCACCTTCCTGGATGGTCATTTTATTATCCTGAGGCTTCTTAAAAATAGCTCAGAGAAATTTTCAAAGACTAATAGTCATAAAAGAAGGTGTCAGGAATAATCGCATCTATGGACGCTCAAAGCACAGCATGATCCTCCAGCCCCCTCAGGAACATGCCCGTGCACCCAGGAGGTCGGAAGGGCAGGGTCCCTCCCAGCACACAGGCTGGTCGGGAGGGTGTAGAACAGGTCGCCCTTTGGGGAGCCATCTGTGAAACGCTAGACGTTTTCCTGAAGAGACTCCAAAGGAAAAGGAACTTATGTCCTCAGGCAACGACACAATCTCAGATCACCCAATGACACACGGGAGGTTGTTAATAAATTCGGTGTCTCCTACAAAACGCCCAAGCACCTGGAGAAGTCACACACACACACACACACACACACACAAATACACATACGTGTACGCACACACACAGGCACATACACGACATTCCTAGAGAAGCATACTCAGGCTGCTCTGCTGGGCTGTGATCCAACAAATGATTATTCAGCTCAGTGAAGAAAATACCATATTTATTTTCTGTGACAAAATATAGTTCAGTATGGCTCACACTTTTCCCTCAGGTACCAAACAGCACTCATCTTTTGTAGTCATGCGAAGAGCAAATTCCGATAGCTTTTTCCCATAGAAATTTTTCCTCAGATGGGATGTAACTATTAAGAATGTGATCCATTTGTTGTTTTTCTTAAAAAATAATTTTTAATTATGGTACATAATAGTTGTATACATTGATAGGGTACATGTGATGCTTTGATATAAGCACACAATGCATATTAATCGAATCAGGATAACTGGGGTATCCACCATCTCAAGCATCTAACGTTTCTTTGTGTTCTGACAAACTAAAACTCTGCCTTCCAACTGTCAGATTACGTGCACACCAGGAAGCCTGCCTTGCTGTCGTACGATACCCACCATCCAGGCAATTACAGTGTGATCACACAACATTTGCTAGATTTGGCTCCAAATGGCTTTTGACTCTTCAAAAACCAAAAATCTGTCTTTCTGAGACCAAGTTCTGCCCCCAATTTCTGAAGAGGTTCAAGAGAATTTGTCATAGAATTCCAAAAAAGATACATTTTTTCACACAATGGCTGCACATGGTGGGAGCAGCGTTCATGCAGACCATCGCTGACAGTAATTTTGAGGGAAACAGTTTCATTACTATATATTCTCATCTCTGATGTACTTCATAGAGGAGTATGTAAGAACTCATACCAAATGCTGGAGCAAGCTCTGGAAACGCTGACACGTCTTCTCAGAGTCTGTCTAGATGCTTAAAAATACTCTATCAAAAAAGGTGGGGGAAATATATATTTTCGTATACTCTTGGTGGGACTATAAATGGAACCCACCATTTTGGAACACGATGTTATTTTCAATTTCAGTTTAAATATATGTAACAGCCTGAGCCATTTCATTTCTCAGGATGTCTGCTGAGGAGAAACACTAACACGTGTACTAGGAGGAATATATGAAGATGACCGTCGTGGTACTGGTTTTTCTTTTTTTTATATTTCAAGGTATTACAGGGTACAAATAATTTTGGTTACATGGATTGCTTTTATAATGCTTGAATCATGGTTATAAGAGTGCCCACCACCCAGATAGTGTCCACTGCACCTGTTAGGTAGATTTATGCCTGTCCCCTCCTCCCCCTCCCCCCTGGTTGATTTCCACTGACTTTTACTTCCCTCTGTGCACATGTGTGCTCATCAGTTAATTCAAATTTAATAGCAAGTACATGTGGTATTTGTTTTTCTTTTCTTTAGATACTTCATAATGGTTTCCAGTTCCATCCAAATTGTTGCAAAAGGCATTCATTCATCCTTCTTTATGGCTGAGTAGTACTCCATGGTATACATATACCACATTTTGTTAATCCACTCATGAATTGATGGGCATTTGGGCTGATTCCACATCTTTGCAATTGTGAATTGTGCTGTGATAAACATTCAAGTACAGGTGTCTTTTTGATAAAATGACTTCTTTTCCTTTGGGTGAATACCCAGTAGTGGGATTGCCGGATCAAATGGTAGACGGACTTTTAGTTCTTTGAGGAATCCCCATATTGTTTTCCATGGAGGTTGGATTAATTTTCATTTCCACCAACAGTGTATAAGTGTTCCTTTCTCTCTGCATCCATGCCAGCATCTACTGTTTTTGGACTTTTTAATAAAAGTCATTCTAACCTGGGTAAAATGATACATCATTGTGGTTTTAATTTGTATTTCCTTGATAATTAGTGACACTGAGCATTTTTTCATATGTTTATTGGCCATTTGTCTATCTCCTTTTGAAAAGCTTCTCTTCATGTCTTTTGCCCACTTTTTAATG
>CAUYSK010044214.1:0-56037 GCA_963575035.1 Avahi laniger | reverse complement strand
AGTCCCAGCTACTTGGGAGGCTGAGACAGTAGGATTGCTTGAGTCCAGGAGTTTGAGGTTGCTGTGAGCGAGGCTGACGCCACGGCACTCGCTCCAGGCAAGAGAGTGAGACTCTGTCTCAAAAAAAAAAAAAAAAAGAAAGGCTAAATAAACAAATGGAGACTTCCTTGGCATAAGACTGTTTAGGTTATTAAGTATGAAATGTCCAATTTCCTTAAGTGTTAAGTTTGACAGTTGATAACTCTGACATTTCACTTTGACACTTTTTGTTTTATTTTTATTGTGAAGGTACACCCTCAGTCTTTCAGAGGCATGTTTTAGCTTATGATTATCTTTCAAATTTTTTTTAGAGCAATTTTTGTGAAACCATGGATAAGTCAAAAATTCATGTTATTTCTGAACATGAGTTCTGTCATGAAACCAATGCATCACAGACAGCTCGAAATATCAACAAAGTGTTTGGGAAGGATGTGGCTAATGAATGCACAGTTTGTGGATGGTTTGAGAAGTTCCAGTCTGGTGATTTTAATCTTGAAAATGAGCCACATGGGTGACCAGAGACCACGGTGGAAAATGATGAGCTAAAAGCTGTAGTGGAAGCAAATCCACCTCAACCTACACATGAATTCACAGCAAGGTTTGACCTTACTATTCCAACACTATTGGACCATTTGAAACAAATCAGCAAGATAAAGAAGCTGGTTGGATGGCTCCACATGAATTAAATAAGCATCAGAAGAGAAATTGTCTGGAAGCTTGCCTTTCCTTGCTTTCATGACATAAAGGTGAACCATTTCTACATTGTTTTGTTACGTGTGATCAAAAATGGATTTTTTTTTGACAATTTCAAGTGTTCAACATGGAGATGTTCGGATAAAGATGAAGTACAGAAATACAGTCAAAACCAAAAATTCATCAAAAAAAGCTAATGGTGTCTGTTTGGTGGTCCAGAGCTGGTATTATCCAGTATAGCTTCATGAAACCTGTTCAATCAATTATAGTGGATGTCTACTGAACCAATTGGACAAAATGATGAGGATGCTTGTGATTAGCAGCTGAGAATGGGTCAATAGGGACAGGCCAATCCTCTTGCAAGACAACACTCAACCACATGTCAAACAAACAACACTGCTCAAACTACAGAAGCTATACTCAGAAACTCTCTGTCATTCACTATGTTCACCAGACCTCGCACCAACTAAATACCACTTCTTCCAGGCTTTGGACCATTTCTTGTAAGAAAAAAAAAATATTCAATTCTCAACAACCTGTGGAAAAGGGTTTTGGTGATTTCAATTGCCACGCTTCTTTGCTGTTGGCATAAATACGCTATCGGTAAGATGGCAAAACTGTGTTGACAGTTTAGGTGCACATGCTGATTAATTGTACGGCTTCTTGCTTGAGGTGTATATAATAAACCGCACTTTGGATTCGAAATCAGACAATTCGAAATCAATTTCATATTTTGCAATCTAACAGATCTCTTTCAGATATCACCTCCTCTATTTTTGTTTTTTTTTTTGAGACAGAGTCTTGCTCTGTTGCCCGGGCTAGAGTGCCTTGGCTTCAGCCTAGTTCACAGCAACCTCAACTCCTGGGCTCAAGTGATCCTCCTGTCTCAGCGTTCTGAGTAGCTGGGACTACAGACTGTGCCACCATGCCTGGCTAATTTTTTCTATTTTTAGTAGAGATGGGGGTCTTGCTCTTGCTCAGGTTGGTCTCGAATTCCTGACCTCAAGGGATCTTCCAGCCTCAGCCTCCCAGAGTGCTAGGATTACGGCCGTGAGCCACTGTGCCTGGCCTCACCTCCTCTAAATTAAATCTGTGATTTCAATGCAATCTACCAAAAAATCCTAGCAATATTATTCATGGCATGTATTAAGCTGACTCTCAAATTCATGTGGAAGGACAAAAGGCTAAAACAACCAACAGACTTGTATTAGTTTCTCAAGGGTGCTGTCAACAAATTAGAGTCATAAACATGGTGGCTTAAAATATCAAAAACTTATTCTCTCACAGATCTGAAGACCAGAGTCTGAAACCTACTGGGCTAAAACCAAGGTTTTGGCAGAACTATGCTTCCTCTGAAAGCTCTAGGGGAGAACCCATTCCTCATCTCTTACAACTTCTGGTAGCTACTGGCATTACTTATCTAGTGGCCACATAACTCCAATCTTCAAAGCTGGCATCTTCAAATCTCTTTCTGCTCTGTCTTCACATCACCTTTTCCTATCTACAGGTCAGTTTATTTTATTAAATGGTGGTGGCAGGGGGAATGGGGGAACTAACATGTTGTTGGGCTTACCAGGATGTAAGTTTTCTAAAAATTGGATTTTATATAAGGCGTGATAAAAAATTTTTTCAACAATGAGGGGAATTATCAGATAATTTCTGCCATAATGCCATATTTTTCAGCTCATGTCTTATTTTTTGTTTTTCTACTTCACATAGTATAGACTTTAGTTTCTGAACTTTTTTTTTTTTTTGCACAGGTACTTAAGACAATCCAAGAATGCTGACTTTAAATGTTTTTTCTACCATTGTCAATTAGTTGCTTACAAGTTGTTTATAAAACAGCAATTTTGTTCTCCTCATACCTAGTAAATTCATCAATGAACTGAACAGTATTTACTGAGCATCTATTATATGCCAGGCACTATGCTAAGTCTAGAAATATGAACATGAAAAGACATATGTCTGCCCTCAGGAAGACAGATACAGGTATGTCGATAAATAATTATGTTATAATAAAAGAACCAAATTACAAGAGGTAATAAATATTCACAGTGTACAAAAAGCCCCCGCACCTACCTGAGAGAGAAGGCTTCATGGAAGCTATCTATAGATTCTACCCTTAGATTTGAAAGAAGAATAGAAGCTTTGAGAAGTAAGGGTGACAGGAAGGCAGTGTGGTACTGTAAATATCATTAGCTGGCATAGGCATCAAAGAAACAAACAACTGGTTCAACATTGCTGAGTGTAAAATGTCAGAAAGGAGTAACAAGGGGTTAAAGAGAAAACAATGAGGTACAAAAGCTAAATTTATGTTAGGACACTTAAGAGTCTGAGGTGTCAATGGAACATTCAAGTGGAGATGATAGTCTACAATTTAAGAGGCAGGTTAGAGCTACAATGGGGGCGGGTGGGGTGGAGGGTGGAATTACCAGGAAAACATATAAACAGGTGAAGCCAAAGGCAGTTTAACCAAAGATAATATAGAGTTAGAAGAAAAGAGAGCTTCAGGATGGAGAACTGGAAAATACAAACATTAAAGGAAGGATTTAGTTACATAAGAAAAGTCTGCAGAAGTCATTAAAATCCCTGACTTTAACATTAAACAATTCATACATGTGAACGAAAATAAAATCTTAAGGCCCTGCCCCCAGCTGACTGAAAATGTAACACAGGGAACGGAACGGCTTTTTTTTGGAGACAGAGTCTCACTCTATGGCCCGGGCTAGAGCGCCGTGGCATCAGCCTAGCTCACAGCAGCCTCAAACTCCTACTGCCTCAGCCTCCTGAGTAGCTGGGCCTATAGGCATGCACCACCATGCCCAGCTAATTTATATATATATATATATACACATAAATTATTTAATTATATATAAATTTAATTATATATAAATTATTTAATATATATTAAATAATATATATAATTTATATATATATTTAGTTGTCTGGTTAATTTTTATTTTTTTTAGTAGAGATGGGGTCCTTGACCTCTCAGAGTGCTAGAATTACAGGCATGAGCCACCACGCCCAGCCTGGGAACAGCTTTAAAAAGGGTAAAATGTTTTATGAGTTGTCTCTTTAACACCCCCCCTTCATCTTTTCGGGAATTGAAATTTGCATGCTTGCCCAAGGTCAGTAATCAGAAGGGTAGGGGAGTGTTCTTTGTTTTTTCATACCACAGGAGATGGCTCAATGGAATTGTCCAACTGATGTCATGAGACTTTCTTCATCAGAGATGGAGTCAATCGTGACCATCAACTATACTTAAACAGCAAAATGAAAACTCCCTTTAAAAGCTCTTTCTGCTTATAGACAGGACAATGGTACTTTACGATGCAAGTCTGTCATTGTCCTCATTTGCCAGCAAATTAATAAACTTCTGTTTCCTTCTCCTCAAATCACTTGTCCTCATTCTTCTGATACAACCTCGAGGACAAGTGCCGAACTTTCAGTAACAGAATTTGGTGTACCTGGGTGGGCCCATCAGCACCTTGGTGGAACAGCACCTTGTGAATGCTATAAGAGGCAGGGAGCAGTCCCAGGTCAAGCTATGGGTAGGAGCATCGCCTTTTCAGGTAAGAGAGTGAAAAACACCCCAACATTTGCTGTAGCCTGATTAGCTCCAGGGAACTCCCATCTCTCTTCGCCAAAATTAGATGCAGTTCCGACCATCTTTAACTTTGTTGAGGGAAAGGAAACGGATCTGGTAAGTGTTCAGACATCTTGGCCATTTGTTTGAGTAAGTTCCCCAGTTTGCGTGCCAACACCCTTGATTCCATCCATTTGGGGGAAGTTTTCAAACATTCCTGCTCTGTAGCAGGACATTTTGTTTGGATTTTGTTTGGAGGCGCCATTTGGAGGTGGAAGTCACGAGGTTCAGTGGAACTAGAGAACCTGGGGGATTCATCCACTTTTGGATTTCGAGCTCATTTGTACAGTTTCCATTTGTTTGGTAGGTCTTGACATTTGAGATTGTTTATGCTGGGGATTCCCTATATTGTCTGTGTTTGTTGTTTGTGAGTTTTTCTTTCAGCATGGAGGTCCGTTTGTATTCTATCTATAAAACTTTTGGGGAGAATCTTGCCTGAAGGGCTGACTTACAGCTATAAGTCTATGTCTAAAAGAGAATGGTGTTATTGTAATCCAATGTATATGCTAGAGTATGAGGAGAAGTGGCCATTGAATGGAACCTTAAATTATTATACTATCTTACAAGTGGGAATTACTTTGTCAAAGGTCAGGTAAATGGGACGGGATCCCGTATGTAGTAACCAGGTTGGATCGCATAAGCCCTTTACCTGCTGCCCTGTCTGCCATGAGCTTTCGTGATGCTTTGTTTTAATTAAATAGTCAGATACCCCTGATCCGTACCAGTTCTGAGTTGGCTGCTGGGTGCCCGCCGAGGTGAGGCACGGTGCAGAACCGTGGCCCCAAGGGTGGACCTAGCTGGAGGGGAGACCAGTGCACTGCAAGGGGGAAAGGAGGGATGGGAGGGAGTGCCCACTACCCAATTGCCTCCCTCCAGGTGTGTGCAAAACTGTAGGGAGGCACCAGCTCCCACCAGGCTCCCCGGCGGCAGCCACAATGCCCATCACAGCTAGGCTGATCCACAAGAGGGGTCCAGCTTGCGTCCAGAATCACCATCTTGGCATCATGAGAGGGGCTATGGAGGGCAAAACTGGAACTAATTCTTCAGTCCCAAGCCCACTAGATTATGACTTGGGGCAGGGGAATGGTCTCTCCTTCTAAGACCCAGCAGGGAAGTCAATTTGGCCAGAGGGCACCCATAGCCTGGGCAGGGCAATTTCCATTATAGTAATATCAAAGAGGGGGCTTGAATGTGCAAGGACAGCCGAGAGGGTCCTTTGCAACGGTCGAAAGGAAAGGGCGGAAAAAGTCACTCCAGACTGATGTACAATCGGTGTGCTTTTTATAAAATGGAAGGACATTGGAAAAGAACCAAATTGCAAAGGGCTCCAGGTAACAAGAAACCCCCAGGAGAGCAAATGATAATTTTCAAGTCTAGGACCCAGATGACGAAGGACAGGGCCCAGGGCCCCCTGCGTAGCCATGCTGCTGCTTTGGCTTCTAACTATTGGCTCAGTCTCTGGACCAATGACCCCATTGTCAACAGGACCCAGATGCACACTAAACTCTGTGTGAGCGTCTATGGAGCCCTGGGTATTTTGCAAGGTGTCATCATGTTTGGCCACTCCATGGAGGTGTCCAACTAGGGGGAGATCTTTGCCTGCCACCATCTGCACCTGGATCTGATACACAATGTCCTGTGGTTGCCCATGACCTTATTTAAGTGGACCTCCCAGTGAGAACCTGGTGAACCTCTTCTCCAAGGAGATATGGAGGACTCAGTGATCCCACAGGTCATCAAGATGTTCATAGGGTCCCTTCCTCCATACACAGTTATAATGGACCCTTCTTTGTATCAGAGATAACCCAGCACATAAGCAAAGCCCTACAACTAGAATGGAAATTGCATACATCCTGAAATTAATGCAGGAAACCCATCTAAAGTGGGTTAAGGTGTTGCCCCTTGCCCTTCTAGGTAGCCCCTAGAAGCTGACTTAAGTTAAGCCTCTATGAAATAGTTTATGGGAGACCCTTCCTAGCATCTCGAGGTAAGTATGGTAACATAACTATATGTAAAGAACACAGAGTAAAGCAATATGTCAAACAAGTGGGTCAGATATTAACCACTATGAATGAGTTTGCATCTTTCAGGTCCCCACCCCAGTTGAAAGAAGAGAAGTGGAAGGGATCCTATGAAGTGCCTCTAACAACTCATACCTCATTGAAATTGTCAGGAGCTTAGGTCCATCATATGAGAGTAAAGAGGTGTCCCATGGAAGAAGAGGACCCAATCTCCTAATGGATGGGCCAGCCTTAAGCTGATCTAAAGTTTCTGTTTAAGAAGAAGGCAAAATGAAAATGTTGATAATACTCACAGTCCTACTGGTGTCTTAGATACAAGGCAGGGTAAAATCTTTCTTATCAGGTATCTTCCTCCATCTTGCCTTGTCAATCGTTACAGTTGTAGCTGTTGCTTATGCCCTTTTTCACCTGATAATCTGCTGCATTTTTATTTCTGTAAATCTACTGTCAAAGCTTTGCAATGGCATAAACAAGTATAAACCTTCCATTTAAAACATTGCCCCAAATTCAGTAGGAAGTAGCTCAATGACTACATCGCCCATCCTCCCATAGATATGGAAGGATAAAATTGACAGTGGGGAATACGTAACATAGGGAACAGCCTGAAAAAGGGTAAAATGTTTTATAAGCTGTCTCTTTAAACCTTTCCCCCTACCCCTCACTCTTTTTGGAAATTAAAACCTGCATCCCTGCCCAATGCCAATAATCAGAAGGGCAGAGGAATGTTCTTTGCTTTTTTTATACCACAGGAGATGGTTCAACAGAATTGTTTGGGCAGAGGTCATGAGATTATCTTTGTCAGAGATGGGGTCAATCACCAACTATAGGTAAACAGCAATAGCCCCAGGATGAAAACTCCTTTTAAAAGCTCAGTATTGGGTCGGGTGCGGTGGCTCACACCTGTAATCCTAGCACTGTGGAAGGCCAAGGTGAGAGGATTGCTTGAGCTCAGAAGTTCAAGACCAGCCTGAGCAAGAGTGAGACCCCATCTCTGCTAAAAATAAAAAAATAAGCCAGGTGTCATGGCACATGCCTGTAGTCCCAGCTACTTAGGAGGTTGAGGCAAGAGGACTGCTTGAGCCAGGAGTTTGAGGTTGCAGTGAGCTAGGATGATTCTACTGCACTCTACCCATCGTGACAGAAGAAGATTCTGTCTCGAAAAACAAAAAAAACCCTCTGTAGTTCTGCTTATAGATACGACAACGACAATGGTACTTTAAGCCACGAGTCTGCCATTCTCCATTCTCCTCATTTGCCACCAAATTAATAAACTTCCCTTTCTTTCTTCTCAAACTGCTTGTCCTCATTCTTCTGATTCAGCCTTGGGGACATGTGCAGTAACTTTCAGTAACAACAACCCCTCTCTTGGCCAAGGTGATATCTGAAAACTGAGTTACTGGCCAAGAGAAGGAAAGTCAGACATGCCTCATCATGCCTCCCTCCCTTCTTGTAGATATCCTTTGTAACTCATTAATAGGCCTGAGACTACGCAAGACAAACTTGCAGGTCCTCAATTTACATAACAAATCACTTAAATCTGTGTATATGGCTTGTCTCTGCTTAATAAACTTCTTTATCTTAATTTAAACTTTCCAAGCCTTTAGACAAAGCTTCATTTCTTTAACCAATTACAAATCAAAGAGTCTTTAAACCCACCTATAACCTATAAGCTCCTGCTGAGAGATGTCCCACCTTTTCAGGCCAAACCAATGTATGCCTTGCACGTATTGATTTATGATTTTACATGTAATTCCTGTCTCCCTGAAATATATAAAACCAAACTGTAACCCAACCACAGCAAGTCCACTTGCTCAAGGCTTCTTGGGCATGGCTCCGGGTCACGGTCCTCAAATTTGGCTCAGAATAAACCTGTTTAAATTATTTCACAGAGTTTGGCTTCTTTTCTGTTGACACATGTAACAAAAAACTCTTGTGCCCCCTAAATCTATTGAAATTTTTTAAAAGGTGAAAAAATTTAAATTAATCAATAATAAAAATAAAATGAAAGCCACTAGTTACCCTGGCGAGGAGGGGGATTACAAAAGTGGGTAATTGCTTAAATGGAATAGCGGTGAGGTTATTAAAGTTAAGTATATCAAATACAGTGAACATAGGAAGTTAAAAGAGCCATTTCATTATCTATTAAGGTGCTGTAAGATGATAGCAAAGGATGAAGCAGTCTTATGATGATAAGCCAGGTATTAAAGTCTTTGACATTTTAGTACAGGAAGTCTGTAAATTAAAAAAATAATAAAGTCTTTCATAAATTTAATAAAATAACCAGGAGGTTGCGAAATAAGATCAGTGACAAAGTCTGAAGGACAGTGTGATCAAACAATATGTATCCCAAAGCAAGATGGATTTTCAGATGCATGGAGTACAATAGTAGCAACATAAGCATAACAGTAGTAATATTACAATAGTAGGAATGCTGATTTCTTCAGGCATGGGAGAATGTGTTACTCATTATAGTGGAGATACAAGGGAATCTGTGTCTTCAAGGTAGAATTAGGATTCAGACAAGGGTATATATAACATGTCTTTTACTTTAACATAAAATGTAAAATATTCACGTTAAAAAAGTATGCATTTGCAACAGTGTCATCTAAGGATCATTTCTATAATAAGCATCTTGAAGAGCTTTATTATAATGAAGTACTACTATATTTCTTTGTTTTTTCACCTAATTCAACTATAATACTTAGTTGAAAAGGCAGGCTAGGATCAGATAATAGATTGTCTTGAATGCAGGCTAAGGATTTTGAATTTCATCCTATAAGCAATAGAAAACCATGAAATGTTTTAAAGCAGATAGAGTGACATGCTCATTAACGTGCTTTAGAAAGACTGTGACGGCACCATGTAAGACAGACTCGAGAGGAAAAAAGACCCCCATAGGGAAACCAAATAGTAAGCTGGTGCAGAAGTTCAAGAAACAAAAATTTCAACTAAGGAAATGACAAGAACAGAGAAAAATGGAACAGGTTCAAATATTATCATAAAGCCAGTAAGGAACAAGTCTTGGCTGGGAAGATGTGAGGTTGTCCCACAGACATTTCAAACTGGAGTCCCAAACTAAATTTATCTTTTTCTATCACATTGTCAAAGATGAAAGTTTCATGTCTTAGCAACCTGGAGGATGGTGAGGCCATTTACCAAAATAGACATGTTATACTAATCACCTATTTTTCCTATTTTCTCCAAGGTCTATTTCTATAGCATGAGTCCTTCAGTAAGAAGACACATTAGAAAATATATGAACACACAACACACACAAATTGTGAATAAATTTAGAACCAAGGAAAAGAATGTTTCAACCAAAACTAACAAAAAAGGATGCTTTCTTTTCTAAGACACCAAAAACTTGTAACCTAACCTGTTTCTCTTTTCACCTTAGCTGCCAGGAAACCTAAGAACCAAATTCAATGCCTTACAGCTGTAATCAGCTCATTGCTGGAACCTGATAATGTTCCCTTATTTAAGTGATGGCTATTCAGGTGTCGTTCTTTTTACCACTAATTGTTCTAGTCTACATTTTATTCAATCCTATAAGACACATAAAATCCTTCACATGCAATAAAATCCTTAATAAACAAAATGTTAATGCGAAGATCATTTACAGTATTTGAAAAAGCTTGTTATACTAAGCAAATTCATCAGTAACATTGTTTTTTGTCATTGAGACAGAGTCTTGCCCTGTTGCCCCAGCTGGAGTGCAGTGGCGTCATCATAGCTCACTGCAACCTCAAACTCCTGGGCTCAAGTGATCCTCTTGCTTCAGCCTACCAAGTAGTTGGGACTACAAGCATGCGTCACCATGCCTGGCTAATCTTTTTTTTTTTTTTTGGTAGACATACAGTGGTCTTACTATGTTGCCCAGCCTGGTCTTGAACTCCTCTCCTCAAGCAATCCTCCCACCTCAGCCTCCCAAAGTGCAAGAATTACAGGAGTGAGCCACCACACTTCGCCTATGATCATAATATAGTTTTAAGGCAACTACCCAAGTCAGAAGAACCAACCATGATAAAGTACCAGATGCTTATTCAGGGATGGCAACCGTGCCTGTTGCCAAAAGCTGGACTGCAAATAAAACCTCATAATTTGTGGGACATTGGGTAGAATACTTAGGAAGGTACTGCCTGATAGTACACAATAATTAACCCTAAGTAGACCCAACCAACAAATCATAAAAGACCCAAAATGATCAAAATGTTTTCAAGTTTAACTGCATCCCAGAAAAAAGCTCAAGAATTTATAGGAATACAAAAATATCCAGAATATAAGACAGTAAAATTCAGAGTATCAGATATTCAAAGATTATCAGGCACACAATGAAGCAGGAAAACCCAGGATGAGGAGCATAACCAATTAAAACTAACCCGGAATTGAAAGAGAATTAGCAGAGAAGCATATTATTTTAACTGTATTTCATATGTTCAAAAAGTTAAAAAGACCCAAATGATCTAAACACTATAACTTCTGAGATGAAAAATAAACCACATGGGATTAATGGCAGATTACATGTAGCAGAAGACTAGTGAACTTGAAGACACAGAAACTATTCAAAATAAAACAAACAAAAAAAAATTCAAAAAATGAAAATTACATTGGTGAGCTATGAGACCTTCCACTATACTATTAATATTTCCCCATATGCTAATAATGAAGTTCAAAAGGAAGAGAGGAGAGTGAAAAATAATAGCTAAAATTTTTCCAAACTTGATAAAAACTATAAATAAACTCACAAATTCAAGAAGCTCAATGAACCCCAAACCAAGAAATATGAAAAATACTAACCAAGGCACATCATAATCAAATTGCTCAAAACCAGTAATGAAGAGAAAGTCTTAAAAGCAGCTAGAGAAAAAAGTGACATGTTACATACAGAGTAAGATACAGACAATAGCCGATTTTTTATCAGAAAGAATGTAAGAAGACAGTGAAGTAAAATTTTTACTGAACAAAGAAAAAAAGCCAGCAACCTAGAGTTCTAAACAGAGTGAAACATCTTTCAAAAAAGAAGGCAAAGACTCTTCAGGACAAACCATAGCATGAAGAATCCATCATGGTGGGTGGGGGATGAAGACAGGTTGGTTAATGAGTACAAACATACAGTTAGATAGAAAGAATACATTCTAGCATTTGGCAGCACAGTAGGGTGACTACAGTTAACAACAAGAAGGTTGGGCGCAGTGGTTCACACCTGGCATCCTAGCACTCTGGGAGGCTGAGGTGAGAGGACTGCTTGCGCTTTAGGCGTTCCAGACCAGCCTGAGCTACACCGTCTCTATACAAAATTTAAAATTTAGCTGGCTGTGGGAGCACCTGTAGTTTCAGCTGAGGCAGGAAGATCTCTTGAGCCCTGGAGTTTGAGGCTGTAGTGAGCTGTGATGATGCCACTGCATTATAGCCCAGGTAACAGAGTGAGATCCTATCTCAAAATCAAAACAAAACAAAACAGAACCAAAACGTCTTCCCTCAAAGAAAACTCCTGGTCCAGATGGCTTCACTGGCGAATTCTAGCAAACATTTAGCAAACACCTACTAACAATTCTACAAGAACAGTTCTAGAAAATTGAAAAGGTCAGGACTACTTCCCAATCAATACTATGAGGCCAGCATTACCTGGTATCAAAATAAAAAACATTACAAGAAAACCACAGACCAATAACCCTCATGAACATAAATATAAAAATTATAAACAAAATGTTAGCAATTCAAACTCAACAATATATTAAAAGGACAATACATCATGGCCAACTTTGTTTAATCCCAGGAATGCAGAGTTGATTTAACATTTGAAAATCAATGAATGTAATTCATCACATGAATAAATTTTTAAAAAATCCATCTATTCATCTCAAAAGAAGCAGAAAAAGCATTTGACAAATCCAACATCCATTCCTGATGAAAACTCCTGGTAAACTAGGAAAAGAATGAAATTTTCTCAACCTGATAAAAGGCATCTATGAAAAACCTACAGTCAACATCATGCTACATGATGAAAATCCAACTGCTTTTACCACTAAGATCTAGAGCAAGCCAAGGATGTCCACTCTCACCGTTTCTATTCTACATTATATTGGAGGTGCTAGTCAGTTCAATAAAAAGCATCCACATCGGAAAGGAAGAAGTAAAACTGTCTTTATTTGCAGACAACATGATTCTCTATGTAAAAAATCCAAAAGAATCTATTTAAGAACTCGTAGAATAAGTGAATTTAACAAGTTTGCAGGACACAAGATCAATATATAATACAAAAATCAACTGTATTTCCCTATACTAGCTACAATCAGAAATAGATATAAAAATACCACTTATTTAATAGAAGAGCATTAAAAGTAGAAAATATTTAGGGATAAGTCTGACAAAAGATGTGTAAAACCTGCACATTGAAAACTACAAAACACTGCTGAGAGAAATTAATCTAGTCCTAAATAAATGGAAAAACATACTTTGTTCATAAGCCAGAGTATTCAATATCATCAATTTTTCCTAAACTGATCTATAAATTCAACACAATCTCAATTGAAACCTCAGGGTTTTTTTTTCAGACATTGATCAGCTAATCTTAAAATTCATATGGAAATACAAAGGACCTGGCACTGCAAACAAACAAACTTTGAAAAGAACAAAGTTATAGGGACAACGTTACCCAACTTTAAGATTTATTATAAAGTTACAGTAATCAAAACATTGTAGTATTGGCACCAACACAAATAAATAGATCACTGGAACAAAACAGACAGTCTAGAAATAGGCCCACACATATTTAGATAACTAAGTTTTGGCAAAATTACAAAGGCATTCAGTAGAGAAAGGAGAGTCTTACAACAAATGGTGCTGGAACAACTGCACATCCATATTGCAAAAACATAAACTTCAATCCACCTCATCCCACATTTATAACTCAAGATCGATCACAGACCTAAATAGATTTTAAAACTATAAAACTTTTAGAAGAAGGCAAAGAAGAAAATCTTTGTGAGTATGGGTTAGACAAAAAATTTAGGTACAACAGCAAAAAACACAAAGCATAAAAGAAAAACTGATATGGACTTAATCAAAATCAAGCATTCTATTCCTTCAAAGAAAATATTAAGAGAATGAAAACACAGCCCCAGGACTGAGAAAAAAAAAAAATCTTTGCAAATTATGTATCTGATAAAGAATTTGTATCCAGAATATATAAAGAACTTTCAAAAATGAATAAGAAAGCAAAAGACTCAATCAAAACATAGAGAAAAGATTAGAACAGAAACTTCAAAGAAGTTATAAGCAAATAAGCACAATTAAAGGATAGTCAATGTTATTAAATATCAGGGAAATAGTAATTAATAACCAATATACATTTATTATAGTAGCTGAAATTAAGAAATCTGGCTATGCTGAGTGGTGCTGGTACATATGTGGAGGAAGGAGAATGATGGTGAGATCGTAAAATGGTGAAATACAATTTGGCAGCTTAAACGTAAGTGGCACATGATCCAGCCATTCCCCTCCTAGGTAGTTAACCAAGAGAAAAGAAAGCATATGTCTTTCACAGCAGCTTTAGTTGTAACAGCCCAAAACAACCCACATGTCCATCAACAGGTAAATGGATAAACGAATTGCAGTACAGCATATAATGGAAACTCTACTGAGCAATGAAAAGCAATGAACTACTGACAAAGCGCACACAATATATTAGATAAATTTCAAAATAATGAGACTGACTAAAAGAAACTAAACAAACAAACAAAAAAACTGGACTGTAGCTGGGTGGCTCGCACCTGTAATCCCAGCACTTTGAGAGGATCACTTGAGGCCAGGAGTTCAACACTAGCACAGGCAATATAGCAAGACCCCCTTGTCTCTACCAAAAAAAAAAAAAAAAAGAAAAATCAGCCAGGCATAGTAGGGAACTCCTGTAGTCCCAGCTACTGGGGAGGCTGAGGCAGGAGGATCATTTGAGCCTGGGAATTCGAGGTTACAGTGAGCTATCATCATGCCACTGCACTCTGGCCTGGGCCACAGAGAAACTCTTTGTCTCTTAAAAAAAAAAGAAACAAACAACTGTACTGCATAATTCCACTTACATACTGTATAATTTCATTTATATAAAACTCTAGATGATACAAAGTGGAGTGACAGCAGATTAGTAGTTGCTCAGGAAAAGGTCGGAGGTTTCATGTGGGGGTGGGAAGAAGGGATTAACAAAGGGGCAAGAGGAAACTCTAGGAGGTTAGAGATATATTCATTATCTTGATTGCCTATGTTTGTTATCTTGATTGGATATTTTTAATCCTATTATGATGGTTTCATGAGATGTATGTATGTATGTAAAAATTATTTTATTATATACTTTAAATATGTGCAACTTATATGCCAATTATACCTCAATAAATGTTAGAAAGAACAATCTAATAAATATATTTTTAGCTAAATAAGCACTTATTTTTTTATTTTTATATCAAGAGGACTTAACTGTTAGCTTGCTATTTTAAAGTAGAAGAAAACTAACATTTAGTCAATATCCACTATATGCCAAGCATTATGTTAGCCACTTTACATGTGCTAATTTACTATCATCATCTTAAGGCTGTTAGTTGTAAAATGGGGGGTAGAGGAGATAAAAAGGACAACGGCTTTAGAGACAAGGCTTTTTACTTCTATTTTAAGAAAGCCCTCCTAGCACTCTGGGAGGCCGAGGCAGGAGGATGGCTCAAGGTCAGGAGTTTGAGACCAGCCTGAGCAAGAGTGAGACCCCGCCTCTACTAAAAACAGAAAGAAAATAGCTGAACAAATATACAGAAAAACAAAATATACAGAAAAAATTAGCTGGGCATGGTGGCACATGCCTGTAGTCCCGGCTACTTGGGAGGCTGAGGCAGAAGGATTGCTTGAACCCTGGAGTTTGAGGTTGCTGTGAGCTAGCCTGATGCCACGGCACTCTAGCCCAGGCAAAAGAGCAAGCCTCTGTCTCAAGAAAAAAAAAAAACCCTGACTTACAGTTTCTACAAATCAAATATGTAGCAATATTAATAAACATAACAGATTTGAATCTAAATCCTCAGAGTCGAGTTCTATAAGTTTAACTGGAATTATCCTACAATGGGGAAGACAGGCCGGGAAAAAAGTTTAAACTGCATGTTTAAATTATGATTATGTTCTCATATATTTGGATGCGATGAATTCTCCCATAAGTACCCTAAGTGAATGGCAGTTTTGTTTAGTCCCCTATGAACTATATGGGACCAAACAAAAATCAAAATCCTGTGTAATTTGGAATGCCCAATTACTACACAAATTAGTTTCCTCATTGTCAGTTTACCTTATTTAAAACCCACACCTATTTCCAAAAAGGATTTAAAGTGGCTCTTCCATCTGCAAAATCAAATATTTGACTGGCAGACCTTTAAGACACTATTTAGCTTTTGTCATTCTACTTTCCCACTCATTTTCTTAGAAATTATATGAACTATATCTCAAACAAAATAACTACACCATTTAAAGATACAAAATACTTTATTCAATTTAATTAATACGTTAAAATCAAGTGTAGGATCTTGGAGGACCATCTTTTACTCTGTTTTGATGAGGTTTCTAAACCTCAGCATTAGTAATAAATATTTAGGGCTAGAGTATCAGTGTGAGGGATTATCCTGTGCATTGTAAATGTTTAGCAGCATTCCTGCTACCCATTAGATGCCAGTAGAACCTTCCCTCAATTACAAAAAATATCTCCGGATATTGCCAATTGTCTCCTATGGGGCAAAATGCCCCTGCTATTCTAAAATTCTAAAGTGTAGTCTTTCTGTATGGTCCTCCTCCACTTCTAGTGCAGGGAGTCTGAAAGCAGAATGTTCACCATTTGAAAGTTCTTAAGGATATTTTAAATGTTTGCATACACATGCTCGCGCCCCCCCCAGTACATGCTCCATTTAAAAAAAGTCCGTAAATTACTAAAATGCAAAAGGTTGGGTTTTTTTTCCTTTTTTAAAATTGTTTTGTTTTCAAACTGAGGAAGGCTAGGCCCTATAAAATATCTTACATGTGTGATCTTTCAATTTACCTTTTAATTTTCCATGTCTCCCAGATGGAAAAAAATTTCTATGCCAAAGAAGTATATACAAACCATTCTTTAACCATTCCATAACTAAAGAACTATGGCATTAATTTAGGAAATCTCAATACTCTCTTGGAACTTAACTTTATAGCTCTGCCATTACCCAACTAACAGCTTGTCCTTAAGTAGGTGTCAAGTTCCATTAAGTGTTCGATTTCAAACTGTCATTTTCTGTGATACATTTCCTACATTCCACACCTAACTTTTTATGTCCCACTCTCTCAGCCAAATCTTTTCTTCAATGACTTAACTCTCAAGTAGAATGAAAACAAAAAGGTCAGAATCTCTACTATATTTAGAATATTTTATATTTTCTTGAAAATTGAGCTTATTTTTCTATCGCTAAACTGGATGAATTGCTTTCTTACTATTCCACAGGAATAAATATAATTTACTTGTGATAAAGGTTAGCTTTCATAAATGTAGGAAGACTAAGAAAACAAATTGGAGACATGAAATCTGGACTCCAGTTCTGACCCAGCCTTCCAATAGCTGGCTGACCACTTTTAACATTCCCAAACTTATTTGTAAAAAATAGAGGGTAGTAATATCTACCTCTAAAGTTATTGCAAGGATTAATTATGATAATTTATTTGAAATCACTTTGTAAACATTAAAGCACCATATAAATGTTGGGTATCCTGGTGGTAAATAACATAATAAAGAAACAAGCATCTCAAATAAAGAACTTATATCACTAAATAAACGTCACTTTCCAAAACAAATTAGAAAGACAGCTTGAGATAATTAACTCTGAAGGATTCAGGCACATGGTTTCCTAAGTCCAGTTCTACCATTAACTGTATGTATTAACATGAGCAAACTAATTTTCCTTTTCACCTGAAATTTCCTCATCTAAAAAATCCAAGTACTGGACCAGATGTTCTGTAAGTATTATTACAGCCCTTATCAGCCTACTAAATGACCCAAGTATCCAAAAGATTCATTTAACATTATACCCACAACTCGGAACACTGTTTGGTCTGCCAGCAAAACAGAACTTGAAGGCAGCAGGCGGTAAGAAAATTTTAATTCAATAAAAATAGAATTCTACACAATTCTCGAGAAGCAAAGGAAGCGACAAATTTGCTTTCTATAATTAATAGTTCTCCCTCTAAATGACAGTGATGATGAATAAGGTGCGTTAACAGAAGGGCGGGGCTCTTTCACACAAGCTTTTTGGGAACCACCCACTTCCCAAAGAGGTATAACTGCTTCCTCCTTGCGCTCATCTGCCAAGAAACTTGAAAGAGTAAGGTTTATATTGTCTGAGAGGATTTTGTTTTTCTTTTCACTTGGGTGGAGACAGCAGCAGTCATCTGGCAAACATGTCCTACAAACACCATTATTCACAACACCAAGTCTCCCCAAACTCCGAAAGATCTAAGTTGTTAAATGATACTAATGTTTAAAAACGAGTTCGGACTATTAACTCAAAATTAGATATCCCTGTGTTAATGGTAGTTAGTGTTTGCCAACTGCCAAGTTTTCCCTTCACCAAATTATCCGTCCTCCCGCGTCTCTGCAGAGGAGACGCTTTGCCCTCTACGCCTGCACCGCCCAGGTCCTGAGGGAGAGTCCCCAGGGAAGCCCAAGGGGAGGGAGCCACCCAGGCCTCAGCGCCGCCACCCCTCGCTCCTCACCGATGACGATGCGCAGGTGCTTGAGGCGGGTCAACGCGTCCTTCTTGGTGTCTAGCACCTTCTGGGTAGATTTCTTCACGTCCCCGTGCGGCTTCTTGGAGAACATCCTGTCGCTGACGCCGCCACAGCCAGCTCCGGGTCGGATCCCGGCGGCGGAAAGTGGAGGGAGTGGGCGGGGAGGAGACTAGCCCGAGCGGCTCATTCACTCCCCAGCCTTGCGGGCCCGGGCAGAGCTAACTCCTCCCCGATCCAGGCCAGGGCCGCCACCTCCACCCTCGCGCCGCGGCTCCAAGGCACCTTCGGCTCCGGCTCCAATATGGCGGATTCCCGTCTCCGGGCCCTGTACGAAGCGTGGGACACCCGGGCGGGGCCGCCTGCCGTCGCCGCCGCCGCCTGCCTCCAGCGGCCGCCGCTCGCCGCCACAGGCCGGGGCCCAGGACCGAGAACCACGGAGGTGGAGCTCCCAACGGCAGAGGCGCAATTCCTCTCTCCCTGAGGCCCCCTTAAGGTTAAAGCTTCTTTAGCAGCTTAGACCCTGCAGAGGCCGAAGCGGAGTCGAGCGGTGCAGTGGTGATGGGGTTTCACGACTCTGCCGTCGGTGGCGAACGGTCCCCGTGGCAACCGCCTTCTGACGTCAAGGGCTCTGACGTCATATCGGCGTGATATCATCGGTGGCACTACTCCCCGCAAGCAGTCACGTGAGGAGCCCAAGAAAGTCGACGAAGGTAGTTACTGCGTGCTCCATCGTAAGCAAAGGGATGACAATAAGCAAAGGGAAGTCATCTTTATTAAACATTTCCATGATTTCTTTATGAAAATATGCGTAAGTTGTGATCACCAGAGACTCCAGCAGAAAGATAACTTGGAGCTCGAGTGTGGGCAATTCGTTCTGTCCTAAATCTATTACTAAGAATATTTCATACACTATATGTTTCTTTCATGTTTTTTCTACTTGCTATATCATATCCCTGTTTTTTTACCTCAAGCAACTTGACAACAAAAAGACTTTTAAGCAGAGCTATATAGGTTTTGCGGGTGTTGGGATTTTTTGTTTGTGTTTGTTTGTTTAGAGACAGAGTCTCTCTCTGTCGCCTAGGCTGGAGTGTAGTGGCATGATCATACCTCACTGCAACCTCCATCTCCTGGGTTCAAGCCATCCTCCCGCCTCAACCTCCCCAGTTGTTGGAACTATAGGCCGACCACGAAGCCGGCCAAAATTTTTATTTTTTGTAGAGATGGGGGTCTCACTGTATTTACTGCCCAGGCTGGTCTTGAACTCTGGGCTCAAGTCAAGTGATCCTCCCGTTTCTCAAAGTGTGGGGATTACAGGCGTGAGCCACCGTGCCCAGCCTACATAGGTTTTTTATAAAAGTAATCTTACTTTCCTTTTCTATTACTTGTGGTTTTTTAAAATTCTTTTCCCTATCTGCACCCCACTTAAAGATGGATATGTTGTCAATTTTTCCTCTGCAAAGAAAAATTCAAGGTATTCTATTATATTGATGGAGTCATCCGAAAAATCTGCAATAGCTGAAAAAAATCAGTGAAATTCTGAATGATATAAATTAAAATTGTTCTTGGAAACTTTTTTTCATAAAATAATTTGATTAAGAGTCAGCCTGATTGTTCAAAGAACTGTTTCCTCCTGTGAGCTCACCCATTGCAATAGACCTGTCCAAAACGGTGAAATATTTGATTAACACAGAAAAACAAAGTCAGTGAAAAAGAGAGATGTAGGACATTTGCCAAAATTATGTTAAAATACAGTACTTTGATTAATGGTAGTTTGTTTCCACAACAATCCTATAATTTATTTTTAAAAGTATAAAAAAATTTATTTACTCCCTACATGTATGGTTCACATGTTTGTGTTATCAAAGTTACAGAGCTTGTTTTGAGGAAACATTATAATATAGCAGAAATATAAGCAAATTATTCAAGAGATTGACGTTCTAGTTCCTCTCAGCATCAGTTTTCTTATTAGTAAAATCAAAAGGTCTGTCCCTCCTGGTTTTGTAAATCTCAGGCAATAATACAGTGTTTTCAAGGATGATCTTTAGGATTACATAGATCTAAATTGGACATTCTATTTCAAGACTTGATCTGAGACCCTCAGCATGTATAGTCTCTTACAGTCTCATTTTCCTTGCATGTAAACCACATCAGCGATTGTGATAATTAGGTTTAAAAAGGTATTGAAAGTTATTTCTATAATGACTGACACATTTGTAACATTCCTTTCCTTTTTGTCTTAGACTTTAGAGTAATTTGTGTAATTGTTTAAAGATTTGCTCTCCCACTAAACTGTAAACTCACCCAGAACAAAAACCATGTAGATTTTGTTTAAAACTGTATCCCAATCTTCTGGCAAAGTGCTTTTTGCAAAGTACCCTCAATGAATATTTGTTGAATTGAAGAATAAATGTCAGTTTCCCTTCCTTTCCTTTGTACAAGCACTCAGTAAATGTTGGGTGAATGAGTGAAATAATTTTAGAAGACAAAAATGTAACATTTAGCCAGATGACATGGTGCACACCTGTAATCCCAGCTTCTCAGGAGGCTGCGGTGAGAGGATCACTTGAGTCTAGTAGTTCAAGGATGCATTGCACTATGATCACATCTGTGAATAGCCATTGCAGTCTAGCTTGGGCGATAGCTGAGACCCCATGTCCAAAAACAAAAAAAAAAAGTAACAAACCATTAGTAATAATTATATGGCTGGCATACCTGAGAAAAAATGGAAACACCACTGCAAAACAAACTAGCATAATGTAATTTAGAAAACCGGCCCATTGCTTGGTTTTCTTTTCCCACTTATTTAAATACTAAAATTCCTTGAAAATATAAACCTTCCCAACTTGAGACATATTTATCATGAAAAGAAAAACTGAGGAAATTATCTTAAAATATTGTTTGTGAGAGCTAGAATTCAAACTTATGTTTGAAATTGTGAACCTCCCAAGAAAAATACCTCACCGTTAATCTCCCAAATGTAATGATGCTACATAACTGTTTTTTGTAAAGTGAAGTTTATTCACTTTCTAAAAACCAATAGACATTTTTTAGAGCATTTTTAAATTTACAGAAAAATTGAACTGATATTATGGATATTTCTCACATACTCAGCTTCTATACAACTCCTATTATTAACATCTTACATTAGTAAAGTATATTTGTTACAATTAATGAACCAATAATGATACATTATTAACTAAATTACGTAGTTTATTCATATTTCCTTATTTTCTATCTAATGTCCTTTTTCTGTTCTAGGATCTTACTACGTTTAATTGTCATGTCTTCTTAGGCTCCTCATGGCTGTGACAATTTCTCAGACTTTCCTTAGTTTTGATGACCATGACAGTTTTGAGGTCAGGCATATTGAAGGATGATCCTCTATTGAAATTTGTTTGATATTTTCTTCATGATCAAACTAAGATTATGGGTTTTTGAACAGAAGACCATAGAAATAAAGTGCCATTTTCATCACATTGTATCAATGATACATGCTATCAACAGAACTTAACACTTGTTGAGGTTAACCTTGATCACTTGGCTGAAGTATTATTGGTTAGATTTAGCCAATGTGGGGTTTGGGGTTTTTTTTGTTTGTTTTACTTTTTGTGGGTTTTGGGGTTTGGGGTTTTTTGTTTGTTGTTTGGGATTTTTTTTTTTTTTTGCCTTTTCCATACTGTACTCTGGAGGGAAGTCTATATACAGTCCTTATAATTTATGTTAGTTACTTTAGCCATTGCATCTGTTTTAGTTTCATCACTTGTGAATGAGGAGGTTGAAATTCCAACAGTGTTGCAATGGTAAAAGCAGGAGCAGAATGCTTACCAGGTGAGTCCCAATGGAACACAAAAAGCAGGAATCTGACATTAACGGTGAGAAAGTTAAGAACCAAAAGAAGTGATGAAGATAAAGACAGCAGTTCTCAAAACTGGATCTTAGGATCAAAATTATTGAGGACCTCTAAGAGATCATTTTGCTTATTGATTACCTTGTTGGAAATTAAATTTGAGAAAACTACAAAATTCTGATGAAAGAAATCAAAGAAGAAATAAATAGATATTTTGTGTTCATAGAATGGAGCACTACATTTTTTAAGATGTCAGTTCTTCCCAACTTGGTTCCCAACAAGCTATTGTGTAGATATGAACACAAGGATTGTAAAGTTTATATGGGAAGGTAAAAGACAGAAAGTACAAAGTAGTCAACACAACAATGAGGAAGAAGAACAAAATTAGAGGACTCATACATCTTGATTTCACGATTTACTATACAACTATAGTAATCAAGACAAAGTGGCATTGGTGAAAGAACAGACACAGCAATCAATCAATGGAACAGAACAGAGAGCCCAGAAGTAGACCAACATAAATGTCAACTGATGTTTGACAAAGGAGTAAAATGCAATTCAACGAAGAAAGGATAATCTTTTCAACAAATGGTAATAGAACACCTGGATATCCACATACAAAAAAATGAACCTAGACGCAGACCTTACTTATATCCTTCACAAAAGTTAATCAAAATGAAGTATACCTAAAGGTAAAATGCAAAACTATAAAACTTTTGGAAGAAGACATAGGATTAAATCTAAGTAATCTTTGGTTTGATGATGAGTTTTTAGATACAGCACCAAAAGCATGATTTGTGAAAGAAAAAGTCAATATGTTGGACTATATTAAAATTAAAACTTCTCTGTGAAAGACACTGTTAAGAGAATCACAAGACAAGGGCATAGACTGGAAGAAAATATTTGCAAAACACATGTCTGATAAAGGACTTGTTCAAAATATACAAAGATCTCTTAAAACTTACCAATAAGGCCTGGGTTCTGGAAGCTGGAAGCTATCTAGCACCCAGGTGAGCCTCACTGGATCATAGAGCCTCAAAAAAAAAAAAAAAAAAACCAAATCAAAACAAAAAAACTAAAAACTTAGTAAGAAAACAAATGAACCAATTAAAAAATGAACAAAAGAGCTGAACAGACACTTCACCAAAGAAGATATACAGATGGCAAATAAACATATAAAAAGATCCTCAAGACAAAGCATTTTTCATTAGAGAATTTCAAATTGAAACAACAGTGAGATAGTATTGCACACTTATTAGAATGGCTAAAACCCAAAACACTGACAACACCAAATGCTAGTGGGAATGTGGAGCTACAGGAATTATTATTCATTGCTAGTGGGAATGTAAAATTATACAGGTCACTTTGGAAGACAGTTTGGCAATTTCTTACAAAACTAAACATAGTCTTACTGTACAATCCAACAATTATGCTCCTAAGTATATATCCAACTTATTTGAAAATATGTCCTCACAAAAATCTGCACACATGTTTATAGTAGTCTTATTTGTAACTCCAGAAACTGGAAGCAACCAAGATATCTTTCAACAGGTGAATGAATAAATAAATTGTGGTATATTGATACAGTGGAATATTATTCAACAATAAAAAGAAATGAGCTCTCAAGCCACAAAAAGACATGGATGACTCTTAAAAGCATATTGTTAAGTGAAAGAAGCCAGTCTGAAAAGGGTACATACTCTATTATTATAATTATATGACATCCTGGAAAAGGCAATATTATGGTAAAAAGATCAGTGGTTGCCAAGGTCTTGAGGGGAGGGAGAGAGGGTTGAATACATGAAGCACAGGAGATTTTTTAGGGTAGTGAAACTATTCTATGTGATATTTTAATTGTAAATACGTGACCCTATACATTTGTCAATACTCATAGAACTTTATAGCACATAGAGTGAACCTTAATATATGCAAATTTAAAAAAGCATCTCAAATTGGAACACAAAGTGTGACAAAATAATCTAACTGTATTACAATGTATGAAACAACCTCACTGAAGAAGGTGGAGGAAAAGGTACTCATCTGGGAATGAATTTAATCTGTAAGACTAAAAGCAAAAGAAAACATACATTAGCATTGTACTCTAGTTAATAAAGTTGTTTCTCATGGGGGTGTGTGTTAATAATTCTGATACTGCTATACATATATACTGGAATTAAATAAGTAAATGTATGGTATATGGTGGGAACAAAGTTTCTTATTGTTGGAATGGGAATTTACAGGTAAGTAAGGGGAGGAGGGTAGAACACCCCCATCTGGTAATGAATTAGAGCTGATATACTACATAGGTATGAACTCATGTTTAGCTTGATATAGATGCAGATTGTTACATATAGAAATATTTGTAGTTATGTAGATGGGTTAGTAAACACATATGTATAGTTGTCCCTCTATATCCATGGGTTCTGCATCTGTGGATTGAACCAACCAAGGATCAGGAAAAAAAATGGATGATTGCATCTGTACTGAACATGTACAGACTTCTTTCCTTGTCATTATTCCCTAAACAATACAGAAAAACAACTATTTACATAGCATTTACAATGTATTAGGTCTTATAAGTATACTAGAGATAATTTTAAATATATGGGAAGATATCATAGGTTATGTACAAATACTACATCATTTTATATAAGGAACTTAAGCATCTGTGCATTTTGGTATCCATGGGGGTCTTGGAACCAATCCCTTTTGATACCTAGGGACAACTGTATTTCCTTGCTCTGTAAGCTGAGAGGCTTAGAAGCAATGACACCCCAGTAACACTGAGGATACCTAGCACCCATATGTTGGTTTTTAATACCATTTTCCAATAAAAAGAACCAAGGTTCTTTGGAATAATGGCTGATTCTAGGACTGCAATCAATTGTGACAATTCCCAATGATAGGAGTATGTCAATTAAACATTTTTTATTGTTTAAAGTATCTATTTTTTCAAAACAAAAAATAATGAGAAAAATGCCATTTTTCTGCAAATTTCTTTAAATTTTGGCTTAATAAAAGACAGCTGGATTCCTATGATGCAATATGCTCTTTTCATTGAAGTACATGAAGAAAAATTGGCTATATATATATATAAAATTGGAAAAGGAGAGTATTTTAATAGCTTTTTCAGATAATTATAGACACTACACTAAAAATCACCAAGTAGTAATTTCTTAAAGATTAGTTGCAGCATGGAATATGAAAGCCTATCAGTAAGCTTTTTCTACGCTTTACATTAAAATCTTGCATTTCAAATAGATCTTTTCCCTGTGCATAATTTTGTAACATTATACATTCATCGAAATCATTGTTCACTGAGTTATACAGATCTTTTAAATAATAAGATGTTACATAATCAACATTAAAAAAATCACATCAGGAAATCCTTTAAATATTGGAAAGTTGTCATGCTAACCACAGTAGATAAAAGTTTTCCAAATTTCTAATTTTTATTTGGAAGTGTGAATTTTATCCATGCTAACAAATACTGTCAATTATTGTTCTAAAAGTGACAGCCTCGCTTTCTTCATTTTTGTGAAAATATGCCAGATACTCACATATGAATAACTATAGTTTGTCAGTTCTTCCATGTAAAAATGGCATTTTAAAAATGAACTTGTCAGGTAAGCTCACACCTCAATTGCACAAGTGTTTTTTTATTAAGATCACCATTGTACTTCAGTATGCACCAATAGTGCTTTATGCTACTTCCCATTTTGTCACAGAAAATATTAAAAAGACATGCACTCAATGCTTGGAATTTCATAAAGAATTGGCACTTTGGAAGGCCAAAGTGGGAGGGTCGCTTGAGCCCAGGAGTTAGAGACCAGCCTGGGTACCATGGCAGGACCTCGTTTCTACAAAAAATAAAAAAATTAGCCAGGTCTGGTGGAGCATGCCTGTAGTCCCAGTTACAAGGGAGGCTAAGGCGAGAGGATCACTTGAGCCCCATGGTTGGAGATTACAGTGAGCTTTGATTGTATTACTGCACACCAGCCTAAGAGACAGAGTGAGACCTTGTCTCAAAAAAAAAGAATTGCTTCATCAAGGACATTCTTAAGTGAAACTAGCTTTTTTTTTTTTTTTTTAACTGTGTTTGGCAGTGAAGAATACAATGAATATTGGTATATCAGTGCAGTTTGGTATTACTGTCTTCATGCTAAGGGGCCAGCAATTTTACACATCACTGCTTTTGCACATCAGTTCCAATGTCAATAAATTTTGTAATAGCTTCCTGTTGTGATTTCATAGATCGTGATTTATTGTGCTTACTTACCTTTTTATATCTAATTTTTAGAGAAAACAGATAACATTCACACACAAGTCAAGAAGCATTAAATGAAATATTATGATTAAGAACAGAGAGGGCTTAAAATCATGTACAATAAGTATAGAACTTCTTAAGCAAAATATGTTAAGGAGATTTGTCGAAGCAATGGCTGCTGACATTATTTAGTAGCATAAGGAAATGAGTCAAATACAAAGACAAGTAAACTATAGCCTGTATCTTCTTTCTCATGCCCCAAATTTAATCTATTACTAAGTTTTGTCAATTTTATCTCCCAAATATCTCAAATATGTCTATTTCTTTTCACCACACAGCCCCTACCCCATCCAAGCTGTCAATATATCTTACCTCAATGTCTGATTGATTTACTCCTTTTCCTTGTTCCTATCCAATCCATTTTTCACTAAGCAACCAGTGATCTTTTAACAAGATCTAGTTATTAAATCAATGTAATTTTTCAATGATCTAATCTTATCATCCTGTCTTACAAACTTCCCAATAGCAACCCATTGCAATTAGGATTTTAAAAAATCAAATGTCCTTACCATACTCTACCAGGCCTTTGCTTATCTCACCAATGTCACCTTGTGCCCCCTTTCACCCTTGAACATTAATAACCATTTACAAAGCTGGGCAAAGTGGCTAATGCCTGTAATCCCAGCTACTGAGGAGGCTGAGGCAGGAGCATCACTTGAGGCCAGGAGTTTGAGACCAGTGTAGACAATATAGGGAGACCTGTGTCTCTTTTGTTTACCAATGGATGTCTTGAAACTAGAACAGTACCTGATATTAAATAAAAATTATAGGAGGCCATTGTTTTGGACTAAGCTTCTATATTAGGCCCCAGCAGACCAGACTGAAAATCAAAATGGAATCACCCATGCTAAAGTTCCACATCACTAAACTAAGTTGTTATCTGGCCTTCCAAGAAATCAGAAGAGAGAGATATGAGGGATCTTCAAAAAGTTTATAAAAAGTATGTATTATCAAAAAAAAACACCTATGCATGGATTTCAAAGTCTTTTGCATCAAAATTAACTCAAACTAACTCAAACATATCTGAACAGAATATAGTTTGAGGCATTAAGAAGGAAAAGATATCAGTTTGAAAAGAGCCCCTATCCAAGAAATATGAATTCTGCTAAAATTGAAGCAAGAACAAACATCAAATTTATGGTGAAGCTTGAGTGGAAGAATGGTGAAATTATTCATGCCTTAAGTAAAGTTTATGGGGACAATACCCTCAAAGAAATGAGCAGTTTACAACTGGATAACTCATTTTAATAAGGGGCAATGCTTGATGCTAGGAGTTCGAGATCAGCCTGGGCAACATACTGAGGCCCTGCCTCTACCAAAAAATAAATCAATAAATTCAGCCAAGTGTGGTGGGGTACACATGTAGTCTTATCTACTCCAGAGGCTGAGGCAGGAGGATCCCCTGAGTCTAGGAATTCAAAGCTGAAGCAAGTTATGATCATGTCACTGCACTCCAGTCTGGGTGGCAGAGTGAGACTGTCTCACAAAAAAAAAAAAAAAAAGGATGATATTGAAGATGAAGCCCTCAGAGGCAGACCATCCACATCTATTTGAGAGGAAAAAAATGAATCTTGTTTGTGCCCTAATTGAAGAGGACTGGACTGATGATTAGCAGCAGAAAAAACAGCCAACACCATAGACATCTCAATTGATTCAGCTTACGTAGTTCTGACTGAAAAATTAAAGTTGGGCAAACTTTTCACTCAGTGGGTGCAAAAACTGTTGCACCCAGATCATCTGCAGACAAGAGCAGAGTTTTCAATAAAAATTTTAAATACGTGGGATCAAGATCCCAAAGCACTTCTTTTCTTTTCTTTTTTTTTCTTTTCAGACAGGGTGTCACTGTGTTGCCCAGGCTAGAGTGCAGTGGCATCCTCATAGCTCACTGCAACTTCAAACTCCTGGGCTCAAGTGATCCTCCTGCTTCAGCCTCCTGAGTAGCCAGGACTACAGGCATGCGCCACCATGCCTGGCAAATTTTTCTATTTTTTAGTAGAAATGGGATCTTGCTCTTGTTCAGAATGGTCTCGAATTCCTGGCCTCAAGTGATCCTCCTGCCTTGGCCTCCCAAAGGGCTTAGGATTAGGCATGAGGCACTGAGCCCAGCCAAGATCCTGGAGCATTTCTTAGAAGAATTGTAACAGAAGATGAAACATGGCTTCACCAATACGATCCTGAAGGCAAAGCACAATCAAAACAATGGCTACCAAGAGGTAAAAGTGGTCCAGTAAAAGCAAAAGTGGACTGGTCAAGAGCAAAGATCATGGAAACAGTTTTTTTGGATGCTCAAGTCATTTAGTGTGCTGATGTTCTGGAGGGCCAAAGAATGATAACATCTGCTTACTGAGAGTGTTTTGAGAAAGCTTCACCAGAGAGTCCTTCACCACAACAATGCTCCTGCTTATTCCTCTCATCAAACAAGAGCTATTTTGGGAGAGTTTCAATGGAATGTCATTAGGTATCCACCTTACAGTTCTGATTTGGCCTCTGACTTCTTTTTGTTTCCTAATCTTAAAAAATCTTCAACGGGTGTCCATTTTCTTCACTTAATAATGTAAAAAAGACTACATTGACATGGTTGAATTCCTAGGACCCTTAGTTCTTTCAGGATGGACAAAATGGCTGGTTTCATTTCTAATAAAAGTGTCTTAAACTTGATGGAGCTTATGTTGAGAAATAAAGTTTATATTTTGGCCGGTGCAGTGGTTCATGCCTGTAATCCTAGCACTCTGGGAGGCTGAGGCAGGAGGATCACTTGAGCCCGGGAGTTTGAGGTTGTGGTAAGCTATGATGACACCACTGCACTCTACCTGGGGCGATGACAGAATGAGATTCTGTCTCAAAAAAAAAAGTTTATACTTTTTATCTTTTAATTCCATTTTTCCACAAACTTTTGAAGTCCCCTCATAACAGCCTATTTCCCAAACAGGCCAATTTAAATCTTCAATTGACGTGATAATGAAGCTCCCTCTGCTCTAATCTTACACAGAAAAGATAGCCTGAATTAACCTGATATTAGTTAAATAATCAGTTATTTTTACATTGTTCTTTCTAAAGGTAATTAATACACTCCTTATTCTTTGCTTGTGCTTTCTTCAACCCTTCCCTTTCTATAATGCCAAGCTCTTCTGCCTCAGCTCATGGAAACACTTATTCCATTTTATGAAATAAAGTGTTGCCCAATTCCAGAATTTCAGTTAAAGCCAGTTGAGATCTTTAAACTAAATTCGTTGTAATGTTGTCTTTTGATGTATTACTGATGTATACTATATACTCAATAAGTAGTTAATATATAAATGAATATGAGGGGAGTTTTAACAAGAATATATAAGAAATTGTGAAGGGATATTTTAAGATATTTTATTCATTGCTTCCATTCAAAAACATACACATTTTAGAGAAATACCTACCTACCTATGTAAGTCATGATTCTTTCAGATGAAAGTAACAAACAACCAGGCAAAACACCTTCAATAAAGATGAATTTATTGGTTCATGTAACTGAAAGTCTAGGGATAACATGGAACACATATGGATCCAGGTTCTTAAATAATGTCATCAGGAATTTTTTCTCTCATTATTTCAGCTTTGCCTTCCCTCTGTATTGCTTCCCTTTGTCCCCTGGTCCCATTACATGGGGAAGGAGAAATGGCCCTAGCAAACCTAGTCTCACAGGCCTAATGGGATTTTTAATTTCAAAAAGAGAAGTCCTTCCTGATAGTTCCAATAAAAGTTCTGGCAATGCCCATCATGGCCCAGGTTGGTTCACATGGCCATCCCTGAATCAGGAGAATATAATATTCTTACTGGTCACCTGAACCTAAGGCAGTTCTTGAAAGGAAAGTCAGGGAAGTACTACCTTAAACAGGGGATGAATATGGGGGAGGCCAAAACAAAAGTCATCCACTCTACTAACTACACAGAAAATTTTTTTTTTTTTGAGACGGAGTCTCGCTCTGTTGCCTGAGCTAGTGTGCTGTGGCATCATTACAACTCACACCAACCTCCAACTCCTGGGCTCAGGTGATCCTCCTGCCTCAGCCTCATGAATAGCTGAGACTACAGGCATGTGCCACCATGCCTGGCTAATTTTTTTTAATTTTAGTAGAGATGGGATCTTGCTCTTGCTCAGGCTGATTTTAAACTCCTGACCTCAAGTGATCCTCCCACCTCAGGCTCCCAGAGTGCTAGGATTACAGGCGTGAGCCACTGCGCCCTGCCTCACAGAAAAATTCCTTGAAGAACAATATAAATTTTTAAAAAATGACATATAAAATATTTACCCTTGAGAAAAATCAGAGAAAAGAAAAATTTTTCTACTTAAAAAAATGAAATACTGATTCCAGAAAAGCACATGATAATTTGCACCATGAGATAATGAAATAATAACAATAACATAATAAATATGCCTACAGAAATGTTATAAAATTTATAGTTGAACTAATCCCAGAACTAATTTCTGCAAATAGAGAAATAATATAAGATGGGTCCTATACCAGTGAACAGGCTATTTCAAGCACTTTTGGTTTGTTTCATTCTTAAGCAATTGAAATCATAGTTTCATATCATTGGTATAATTATAAATTGGTTTCATCTAGCTGTCAGTGAAGGTCCCTAAATCTCCTTTAGTTTGAATGATGAAAATGTTTACACTGATTTTAGTACAAGCTATTAGTCACAGCCTCTGATCTCTTGCCTTTATTTTTCTAGCTGCCAGCATCTGGCCTATGTCAATCAGCAGTGACAAGGTTAGTGAACTGTGTAGCTGATGACTCAGCCCCACCATGTGGTGAAGCTTGGAATTAAGTTTTCTTCATTTTGCATCTGCTAAGTAAGCATGAGGAATGTAGTGAGGGTAAATCAGAGTAAAAATGGAATTCTAGCTGCTTTCTTATATCCACTTTATTCCAAAGATAATGTTGAAAATTTTATAAATAGAAGTTTTAATATTTAATTCCTGCACCCCAGGATACAGTCCCTGGAAACACACACCCCGCTTTGGAGACCACTGACATAGAGAAATTCTCACGCATATGCTTGAAGAAAAGATACATACAACGGTGTTCACTCAGGCAACTATTTTTTTTTTTTGAGACAGAGTCTCACTGTGTTGCCCAGGCTAGAGTGTCGTGGCGTCATCCTAGCTCACAGCAGCCTCAAACTCCCGGGCTCAAGTGATCCTCCTGTCTCAGCCTCCCGAGTAGCTGGGACTACAGGCATGCGCCACCATGCCCGGCTAATTTTTTCTATATATTTTTAGTTGTCCAGTTAATTTCTTTCTAATTTTAGTAGAGATGGGATCTCGCTCTTGCTCAGGCTGGTTTCGAACTCCTGAGCTCAAACAAGCTGTCCACCTCGGCCTCCTAGAGAGCTAGGATTACTGGCGTGAGCCACCGCGCCCAGCCTCAGGCAACTATTTTTAATAGTTAAAAACCTGGAAGCAACCTACATGTCCCTTAACAGGTGAATGAGTAATTTGTAATATTCATTCAATAAAACATATTTACTAAACTGAATATGTTAAAGCAGGTAAAAAATAACTGGATTAGAGCTACTTGTATCACAATGGATGAATCTCAAAAACATCACTGAGGAAAAAGTTAGGTTGTAATATGATATGTAGTGTATGAGACCATTTTAAAATGAGGACTTTAAGCATGCTAAACAATACTGGATACAAGGTCTATCTGGAAAGTATCCAGCCATGTAATGTGAAAACAGGAGATATTTATTGAAGAAGATACAAGGTACAAAAAACATTGTACATAGGACAATGATGCCTCAGTCCCCTTCAAAGTAGGCACTTTGAGAGAACTCAGTTCTACCAGTGTTTCTTCCACCGTTTAAAACACTCTGCAAAATCCTTTGTTGGAATCGCCATCAGCTGCCTTGTCATATTTTCCTGAATCTATGGTCTGAAAAACAAACAAACAAACAAACAAAGAAAAATCTCTTCCCTTTCACAGGTGATTTTAGTTTGGGGAAAAGCCGGAAGTTGCAGGGTGCCAAATCTGGGCTGTATGGGGCTCAGTCATCTGGGTGATTTGATGTTTTGTCAAAAAGCTCTGCACAAGACGTGATGCACAGGTGGGTGTGTTGTTGTGATAAAGCTGCCAAACACCAGTTGCCCATAGCTGTGGCTGTTTTCATTACAGTGCATGTCTCAACCAACGAAGAATATTGAGGTTGTACTCCTTGTTGATTGGCCTGGAGGAGTGTACTCGTGATGGACAACACCTTCCCAATCAAAAAACACAGTTAACATGGTCTTGATCTTGCTGTGACTTTGCAGTGCCTTCTTCGGGTGCGGAGAACCAGGCAACTGCCATTGGGATGCCTGGGCCTTCGTTTCTGGATCATAGCTGTAGACCCACGATTCATTTCTGGTTATGACCTTCTTCAGGAAATCTAGTTCATTGGAAGCTGTTTGAAGCAAGTCACTAGCAAATGCAGCACAATGTTCCTTCTGCTCTGGTAGTAGAAGCTGCAGAACGTATTTTGCCACAACACATTTCATGCCAAGATCCTGCATCAAAGTCTTGGACACAGTAGATTCTGGGATCCATGGATCAGCTTCTAGTTCTCTCACTGTCAGTCACTGATCTTTGTTGATTGCAGCCCATACACGTTCAACATTCTCAGGTGTTCTGCTTGTTGCAGGCCTTCCAGAAGGTGGATCACTTTCAACAGATTATCGACCACCTTTGAAGCATTTGTGCCACACTTTTATTTGTGCTGCCCCCATTGCATTGTCCCTGAAAGCCTTCTGAATCATCTGAATAGTTTCCACTGAGGAATGTTCAAGCTTAACACAAATTTTGATGTAGATTCATTGCTCTACTTGCTCAGTCATTTTGAGCACGATGGTCACACAGTACACATGCTCACTCCATGGTGACTAGAGCCCCACTGACTAGTACTGTGAAGTCGTCATTGTTCACACGTGCACATTCCAGTCCACTCTCCTTGACTGCCAGGTTACATCGATATCATGCAAACTGTTCTCGTTATATTAACAATAGCTGGATACTTTCAAGACAGACCTCATATTATTTATGGATACATACATATACAAAAATAGCATGTATACATGCATGGTAATCAAAACCACTGAATTCGGGTTAATGGTTACTCTGGAAAGGGAAGGAGAGAACTGGAATTGAGGAGGGTCTGAAGCTAATGTGGTAAGATGCTAAGATTTGACAAAGCTTAGAGGCAGTATATCTACGCTGTATTATAGACACAAAATTCTGAATACCTTTCTATGTGTTTAAATTATTATGTAATATTAAAGTATTCAATACAACAAATTAGAAAAAGTATCCCCCAAAGAAGATATGAGAGGAAAACTAGAAGGAAAATTCCAAAATTATTATGTCTACTTTGTACCAGAGCAAACCCCGTAGGAAATGGAGTGGTAAATGGAGTGGTGTGGGATTACCTATCAAGAATTATGATCCGTGTACCATTGGAGAGAATGACACTGAGCCAGGAGCTAAAATTTAAAAAAAATGAGGGGGAGTGAACCTGGGGATATGTAGATGACAGCCGCAGTAGATACAATGTGGGGTGTCTCCTGATGACAAACTGGGTTTCAGGGAGGAGGGAAGGGGATCATCTGGAAAGAACAAGGAGTACAAAGCACACACCTACTCCATGACAAGGCTCAGTAGGAGGAAGGGTACAAAGGAAACAGAGTCCTAAGGAAGAGCCATATTTCCTTTAGAATAAGAAAGTTGAAGGGACTGTTCAGAAAAGAGGATAAGAGATTTTGCTGATGACTGACCATGAGTTCCAGAGGGCTCTCAATAAAGGCCTATATTGAATGGATTGATAAAAAGTGAGACTTAGCTAATGTTTGTGTATGTAAAATATAAAGTGCTACTTAAATGTAACGCATCATTACTACCTCTTTAACGGCCTTGATTGAGGAAGCTTCATTCTGCTTTTATGGTTTTCTTTATATTAATTTATATTTTCTACATTGACAATATTCTTGTCTAGCCTTATTAAATTTTCCCCTTACAGTTCCTCTCACATTCCCTAAACATCTATTTTTTTTTGAGACAGATTCTCACTCTGTTGCCCCAGCTAGAGTGCAGTGGCATCATCATAGCTCACTGCAACCTCAAACTCCTGGGCTCAAGGGATCCTCCTGCCTGAGCCTCCTGAGTAGCTAGGACTACAGGTGTGAGCCACCATGCTCAGCTAATTTTTCTATTTTTAATAGAGATAGGGGGTCTCACTCTTGCTCAGACTGGTCTTGAGCTCCTGAGCTCAAGTAGTCCTCTCACCTTGGCCTCCCAGAGTGCTAGGATTAGAGGCATGAGCCACTGTGCTTGGCCTCCTACACATTTTTTCTAAAATTTGTTTGGGGAGAGGAAAGAGAAACTCCTCCCTTAGGCAAAATACCATCATGCAATTCTAACTGCATAATTTCCTATTATTCTATATACCTTAAATACAAACTTAATGATGACAGGAATCTTAGAGCTGAAAGAGAACTTAAAAATAACATAATGCAACATTCTCATTTTACAATTGACCAGAGATTATGTGATTCACCAAATTTTATCAGCTGGATACCACAAGAACCAGGGCTATAAACCATGCCTCCTCTCCACCTTCTTTCTGTTTTTCTTGGAACAGCAGAAATAGAAAGCACCTGCTAGAGGGGCACTCTATGCCAGCGTTTGTGTGCAGGCTCTCATGTCAGATAATTCAAGCTCAAATCTAAGATCAGGTACTTATTAGCTGTGAGACCTTGGCCAAGTAATCTAACTGCTCTGTGTCTCAGTTTTCTCATTTGTAAAATGGAAGGCATAATACTATCTACCTCATAGGATTACTATGAGGATTAAATGAATTAACATACTTAAAGCACATAACAGTGCTTGGCACATAGAGTGACCACCTCATAGGGTTATTATGAGGATTAAATGAATTAACATACTTAAAGCATATAACAATGCTTGACACATAGAATGACCAGCAATCTAAGCTATTGTTACTTTTTAGCACACACTATGCTAGCTGCTGATACTATATAACAAAGAGTAACAAGGCCAGGGTTCTAGCCACAGCTGTTTTTGTTTGATCTGGGGTTTAAGAAACAAAACAAAAACAAAACAAAACAAAAAACACTACTTGAGATGATGTTTACAAGTCTGGGTATTTCACATAGAATTTCCAGTTTCTCTTGAAAATGGGAAGGTTTGACATCTTTAGGTCAGAATTCTCAGGTAGTAACAATTGGCTGGAGCCGAAAGCAGCTGCCTTACCGCTCACCTAAAATTACCGTCTTTCTACTTTACCTGCCTGATTACTGCATGCCTTTGAATTTGCATCTCAGACTAAGACAATCCCTGCTGTCAAGGAACTCATAATCCAATAGTTGAGATTCATTTGCAAACAATTTACAATACATTGTGATAGCAACAGGTACAAGGTTGCAAGGTACTGAATGATGGAGGTGCCAGTAGAGATGTGTATTGTCAGAAAGTTGCATAGAAAAAGAAAAGGAGAGGAAGGGTTTCGCAGAGGGAATAGAATGGGCAAAGACATTGAAATGGGAAACAGCTTGTGTGTTTAGCAACTATAAAGAGTTAAGTTTTGAAGAATACTGTATAGTGAGAAGGGGAGAAGTAGGCTGACACTAAATAATAAAAGTCCCTTAATCGGTATTTTTTTTTTTTTTTGAGATGGGGTCTCTCTCTGTCGGAGTGCAGTGGCAGTGGCATGATTGATCATAGTTCACTGCAGCCTCTAACTCCTGGGCTCAAGTGATCCTCCTATCTCAGCCTTCCAAGTAGCTAAACTACAGGCATGTGCCACCATGCCTGGTTAATTAATTTTAATTTTCTGTAGAGACCGGGGTCTTGCTATGTTCCTCAGGCTGGTCTCGAACTTCTGGGCTCAAGTGATCCTCCGGCTTTGGCTTTATACAGTGTTGGGATTAAGTGTGAGCCTCTACACCTCACTCAATTTGGATTTTACTCTATCTAGGAGATGGATAGCTCTTGAAATGTTTTCTGTCATTAAATTACAAATCTAACTTTAATGCAGTTATGCCAGGATACCCTTACCATCCTCCATCAAATGTCTTTGGATCTCCTGTTTGAGAAAGCAATGCTGTACAATCTGCGACAATCTATGTACTATCTTTCAATAGCAAATTGCCACTTCAAGAAGAAACTCTGTCTCTATAAATGGACAAAAGAGTTTTTTTTAAAAAATAAAATATAGTTTTAAGATTTGTCTGCAGGTGAAGTTTTCTTATCTGTAAAATGGGTATAATAATGTCATCTACCTGAGAATTAAACTCAATATAACCCAGTAATCAGCTTATCAAGATACTTGATACAGAGTATAAGTGGTCAATTAATATGAGCTATTACAATTTTGATACTTACTATTTCTTGTCTATGCACCCTATGTTTGAGAAATATAAAATCTCGTCAAGTATGTATTTTTCATTGAAAACTGAAGTTAAATCAAGACTAGTGTTATATTCCAGCTGCATTTAATAAAAAACAAATGCAACAAACACTAGATTGAAAATGCCAAGATAATACTTCCTTCCCTTTTATATTACTGATTATAAAAGTTTCAAGACCAATTTAAAGATTTTTGTGTAACAGTGCAAGTTATCGTCTACAGTTAATAAGTCAATATAACAGTTTATTAGTGGTAATAAAGGTACTTAGGCAAAAGAGACGGTTTTCCAGTTCCCCAGGCTGAAAGAGCAAGCAAAGACCCTTTCAGGAAAAAAGACTTTCATTTCTGACAGTAACATCTTGGGTAGCCAGGGAGGTCAAACAATCACTTGGCGGGAAAATGATAAATACAGACCAAATTCGCACAATCTGTTTCTGTTTAGTTTATAAACAGCGATCGAGTGTGTCAGCTTTCGTGCCTTGTGGGACTTGAAGTCCAGAAAGAAGAAGTGATCAAGGCTGCTGAGACATGGTAGCCGGCAGCCCCCGCAGGTCTAAGCACTAAGGACTACAATTCCCGGCACACACCGGAAGGCCGCGCCGTCATTACGGGCAACCAACCGCGGCAGAGCAGGGCAAGCTCCGCCCCCAGGCTCTGGACTGCCTCCGCCAATGGCAGAGCTCCCAGCTCAGAGCCTGCGGGTTAGGTTGTGAGGCCCGGGCCGGGGGCGGGGAGGAGCCAAGGGGGTGAGCAAGCTCGGCCGCTGGGTCGGTCGGGGCGTTCCGCGGGCCCTTCATTGAAGCGGCAGTGGCCGGGCTGGGCGCCGGGAGTAGGAAGCGACGGCGCGGCTGGAAAATGCCAGTCCATTCCCGAGGGGATAAGAAGGAGACCAACCATCACGATGAGATGGAGGTGGACTACGCTGAAAACGAGGGAAGCAGCTCCGAGGACGAGGACACAGAGAGCTCCTCGGTCTCTGAGGATGGAGATAGTTCAGGTGCGCGACCCCGCGGGGCTGGGACCCTGAGTCCCCGCGCCGGGTGCGCGACAGGCCGCTCTCCGCACGCCGGGCAGCCGCGTCCTGCTGGGAGAGCGGGGCGGGGAAAGAGGGAAGGGGCGGAGACTGGCTCCCGGCCCTTTACTGCACCCGGAGAGGTCGCGGGGTGCTGCCTGGCTCCAGACGGGTCCCGGTCGGCGCGGCGGGGCGGGCGGGGGCCTGGCTCGCCCGGCTGCGGGACGCGGCGCGATCCTGCTCCCGGTGGTACCCGCTTTTGGGACCTCCCGACAGTGCCCTGGGGGTACGGACCCAAGGGGTGAACGCCTGGCATCTTGTCTGCGAGGTCCAGGAAATGCCTCCTCTCCCTAGACCACCGACTTCTTTCCATATTTTCACCTTTGTAACCCTTACCTCAGCGTGGGTGTGTTGTCTGGGCCCAGGGTACATTTGTATCGGTATTTGTCGGCTTAGAACTAATTAACCTCACCTTCCAAGTCAGCCTGTCAGTACGCAGTTTACGTTAGTACTCTTTCGGGGACTAACTTGGGAGCTGTCCCTATACAGCAGCTCCCTCAAGTTTTCAAAACAGAGAAAGGGACCAACATCAGGGTCTTCATATGCCTATAAATTGGCTGACTTTTGGCAGCGTTGAAATTCACCATTTTTTCTTCCCTTCGATCCGTTCCAACTTTGGGCTGTTTTAGATTTTTTAAATTTTGGGTGGGGGGAGGGCAGATTAACACCACAAATAAATTTTGCAAACGTTTAGGAATGATTATTCAAAAAGGGAGTGGAATTTGTGATTACCTGGATTCTTTTCCTTCTAGCCATATGGTGGGGATGAGACTGATTTATTTGCCTTGGCCTGATTTTGACCATGTAAAGGAAGCGTTGATGGCAGGTTGATGACAGCCTCGTATCACCAGATATCTTCTTTTCATAGTTCCCTTTCAAAGCAAGTATCCATGGAAGAATGCAATTTCAATCAATAAATCAGCTATCCACAAATAAATATTTATGAATGACTTCTTTGTGCCTCACTGGGCACTACTCAGTATGAGGTATAAATAAATGGTTATGATGTGGTCTCAAAGAGCTGTCGTAAGTCACCACTTGATTAAATTGCTAAATGTATGCTTAACTAAACAGTGCTGTGGGAGGAATTCAAAGGCAGAGGAAATCTTTTCAGAACTGACTGATCAGCAAAGGTTAGCTGAAGAAGTTGAGATTACCTCAATTATCTTGAAGAATGAGTAGAATTTGGATTAGGGTGGTCGGTGTTCCTTTTGGGAGAGGAATGTAAGAAAAAGTGCAAAGGCCAGAACTTAAGCCTTATTCAAAAGAGTGAGAAAACCAGTTTGGGTTGGAAGGTACAGATGTGAAGGATTTCAAAGAGAGCACAAAACAGGATTGGTGAATGCAAGTTTAGGAGTCAAGGTAAGAGAAAATACAAGGAAAATGGTGGTAACAGCAACAGAAATAGAAAATAAAAGATTTGAGATGAAAGTAGAAGATAGATTATTTTACACATGTTGCTTTTGAGGTGATGGGGGTATATTTAACACATTGACTGCCATGTGAGTTGTATTTAACTCAGGCTAGTTTTGAGCCCAGGGCCTCATGAAGCAAAACCCTGCAGTTGGTACTTGAAAATCTTACTTGTTGATGTTCTGTTGTTACAGTTAATATTGACAATTTGATTCTAAAAACGTGAATTACGTTGCATGTAACTCATGCACAGAAAACAATAAAAAATAACAAATTAGAAAGGATCATTTTGTTTTAATAAAACACTGTGGCCCCCGGGACAAATTTTTTTTTCTAGTGTGGCAGTCAATGTGTGTTAAGTAAGAATGCCCAACTGACAGATGGACATGTGGCATTGGAACTTGCCTGGGATGTGAAGAATAATTTGGAAGTCAGCTGCCTAGCCACAAAAGTAGGTGAGGTTTCAAAAGTGGGGAATAAAGAGAAAAAAGAACATCTAGACTGTATGTGAATACATTTCCTAATCTGTAAAGTGTTGTCTTCCAAGTGTTTTTGCTTTTTTGATGGGAGCTAGGATCACAAAATTGTATCTATTTGTTAAAGTTCTTCCCTTGTAATTTTTATGTTGACTGTTGTGATTTTTAACTTGTTTTTATTTCATTGCAGAAAATAATGGACAACTTAATTTGTGAAGAATATAATAATAATTTGAACTTCAAGTCAAATTTTTTAAGTGCAAAGAAATTTTTAAAATACGTTTTGCAGTTTTGCTTCTTGTAAAAGCATTTTTATTCTACCATATGTCTTGCATATTAAACTTCCACAGGTTTTTTCTTCTCAAACCATGGTACTGAGCAGATCTTAAGGCTACAGAAAAACCTCTGCTATACAGAGGGGAGGGAGTTATCTTGAGGGACCAAGTTTTAAGTAGCCAAGGAGTAAGATGTCAAGAGCCAGAAATATTTTAAATCTGTTTTAGAAAATTTTAAAAAATGATTCATATACTTCCTTGCCAAATGAAAATAATCAAATATAATTTAACTCTGTCTCATAGTTTGACCTTTATTTGATGAAGATCAAGATGCAGATCATTTTATGCTTCAGTTATTTTGATGTGTTGAATATATGTGATGTAAAAATAGAAGATGTGGAATATAGGACAGATATGGTAATTAACAGTTGTGTTCCTTAAAAAGTTTGTTTGTTTTTCTCCTCATTTGCCTGTTTCTCACTGAATGATAGTAATTTGGGGAGAGGGAACAATGAAAGCATAAGAGTGGTAGACCAAGATATTCTGTGGTAAAAGCAATGAAATTAGTTTTCTTTTTGTATTGACTGGTAAATCAGCTATATGAGCAGTTCCAAAAGAAGAATTCCAAAAGTGTTTGAGCAATGTTAACCTTTAAACGACACAATCATTTTGGTGCTAAATTCTGGTGAGTTGGTGGAAAACAAGCCAAAAGTTGGTTAATTACTTTATAGTCATAACTTATAGTCAGTCTTTTAAAATGATCTAAAAATGGATAAAAGAGGATTAAAAGAGCTCTAGTTTTAACTCTCATCTGTATTTTAGATTAATTCTATAGTAGAAATTATTTTGGATAAAAGTTTATTTTCTCTTAAGGCTTAATATAGGCCTTGTGCATCTAAATTCATATTTCCGTTTTTTTCTGTTTGGCTCAACATTCAGATATATTTGAAACATAAAATTAATTTTATCTTTGCCTTTCTGTTAACAGAAATGGATGACGAAGACTGTGAAAGAAGAAGAATGGAATGTTTAGATGAAATGTCCAATCTTGAAAAACAGTTTACCGATCTCAAAGATCAGTAAGTAGTGACTTTAGAAGGTCATTGTCACTGAATCTCAACTGTGTCACATGTATACTAGCACAAGAGCAATTACTTTCAGTCTCAACTGTTTTCCCTTTTGTATTTTATAAGACTGACTGATCTGAAAGAGGCTTCAACTATTGTTTGTTTGCTGAAGACCTCATTAACTAAACTGAGGGTTTTTAGGTAGGTTTTTTGGGAAGGTGGGGTGGTGTATAATATTTCTGTGTGGATGTTGGTGATTAAAATGTATTCCCTGGGTTGCTGTACCCTAATCTGCTTCATTCATTCCTCTGTTAAGTTATTGGATAAAAATAGCATTTTTAAAATTTGAGACTAAAATGCAATAGTTTCCCAAAATTCTATGTCTGGCAAAGTGATTTTGTTTATATCTTACATTAGATAGTATGTACATTGTATGTTTTCATGTACATTATTTAGTTTGCTTCTTGCAGCAACTCTGTAAGGTTGGAAGATAAATAGTCTTACGTCCACTCTACCTGTGAGAAAATTGATGCTCAGAGAGGTTAATCCATTTGCCCTTAGTTCATCAAAAAGTGATCATCTAAGCCAGGGTTTTTGCCTCCTGGTGCTATTGTGTTCCTTCCACTAAGGCACCCAACTTTGCAGGACATGTGGTGAAATAGAAAGAGCATAGGCTCTGAATCCAGGCTTTCTTAATTGATTAAAAGGGGACGATAGCTTCCTTATTATCTACTGCGAGGATTGAGTGAACAGTACGTAAAATTCTTAGCCATTTGCCTTGCATGTGGTGGGTGCCTGTTAGATAATGGGTTTTTTTTGGCTCTGAAAAACATGGTAAAAATCTTATTCTAAAGATTTACACTACTTATTTTAAATTAAAATTAGTTTGGATCCCCAAAGAATCCATTATTTGGACAGTATGGAGAATTCATCCAGAATCATTCTGGAAAAGAGGAAGCAAATTTGTATTTTATATTTTAGCACAAATAATCCATGAATGGGATTTGGTTTTCAGAAATATGTTTCAGAAAAAAATTAATCTTCATACCAGATTTACAATCATCTTATTTTTTCCTCTTGCCCTAATTGCCATGTTTGTTATTTTTATTCTGTTGTACCGTGTATCTCTGTAAGTTGTCTCAAATCCTCTTTAGAAGAGGTGAGAAATATAATAATAATAATAATAATAATGTAATTATCCTGCTTTTCCTGTTTTGGCATCACAGGGCACAATAGCACTCCCTTCATAAAGCAGAAAACCCACCATTTGCAGTTTCTATAGTGGTGGAAGGTGAGTTCTTCCACCTCCTTCAAAAGATAGAGGAAATTTATACCATCCAAGTTTCCATTCATTTTAATATTCAACATCCAACAACCATTAATTGAGCATCTACTCTGTAAATAATACTGTGGTTGCTGCTGAGGGACTCATGATTCTTGCCTTTGATGAGTTTATACTTGAATCCCAAAGTTGTAAAAATTATACCAATTTTGAAGAACCTGTTCTTTTAAAAGGTTAGTTAATTGAATATTGTTAATTCATATCTCCTCTTTAAGATGTTGATTCACAAACTCAGGATACCTTATCAATATTCTGTATATATTGATGTTTTTCAGATGTAGTTATCCTTTGTGTCAGATTATTAGCATTTTGCCTAAAGTTGGGTTATAATTTCAAAAAATGAAAGTATCATGTTGTACTTTTCTGACTCTATACATTTGTTTATCATTGTATCTTGAGTTTTAGAAAAATGTAACCCAGACACGATGATGTATTATTTTGGCAGTTAACTCAAATAATTTTTTCCCTTTTTGTTAGAATAAAAAGAATATTTATTGTATTAACACTCAAGCTTGCTTTGCTCCTTAAGAATCATCATATGAATCTCTTATGCTAATTGTAATGATCAATTATAGACAATTAATATTGTATTGGTTTATATTTACAAGAGGGAAGAGCAGAATTTTATGTGAAAGCTGGGTACCATAATGTTTTCAAAGGACAACTGCTAGTCATACTAACATCTATAAGTATAATCAGTGGTTTCTTTTGGAAGTTACAACATACCATACTTTTGGCATATTTTGACATTTTCTTTGCTTATGTTAAAAGTAACAAATGGAAAAAAAATTCACAAAATGATCTTAAATTGTTAGTCTGCTTTGAACTTTTTAGGACAACCTTAAAATGCCATAAAACCAGGATTAGAAGTGCTTTTCATAAAGGATGGCAATACAGGTTGAGCATGCCAGATCCAAAAATCTGAAACCTTATGCTCCAAAATCTGAAATGTTTTGAGCACCAACTTGACACTCAAAGGAAATGGTCATGGGAGCATTTCGGATTTTCAGGTTAGGGATGCTCAACTGGTAAGTATAATGCAAATATTCCAAAATCTTAAAAAATCTGAAATCCAAAATACTTCTGGTCCCAAGCATTTTGGGTTAAGGATATTCAGCCTGTATAAAGATTTTCCTGTTAAAAATAATTACTTCTGTCCCACAGGATTATTGCCAAAATAAAACCATGAATTGTCTTATACTTTGATAATTAAACTAAAGGTATTGGTATGACAGCTGGCAAATTAGAGTATTTATTTGTAAGTGGACTCATAAATGGGGGCAACAGGGACCACCTACCCCATTTTTCAATTCCTCGTCCATTGAGCAGTTCATTTTGTTATAGCTTCTTCCTTTGTAGTTGAAATGAACTAGGTATGCCAGGTCACAAAGCCATTGGTTTGACCTTCATGACTCTACTTCTCTTTGTTCTTTTTAAAAAATACTGTAATGCTCTTTTTCAGGAAAAGTAGAGAGAAGCCAGGGAATTATTTATTTTGACAACTAGTAATGTCTATGTGTATTCAAAATGACTTCTTTGTTTCTTTTAAACTCAGTGTCTAATAAATGACCTTTTCTCTTAGAATTGCTTTATTGTTCTGTAGTTAAGAAAAAAACAAAAATTGAGAGTGCCAAAAGGTAGTTATTTCAATTGTATTTTTTGTATTGTGAATTAACCATTAAAGAGTGATACTGATAAAAAATGATAGATACCTATTTTGTGATTATGTGTAGTAAGTCAAATAATGTAACTGAGTTCTCCACTTGAGATTGAGGCAAAAATACATTTGATAGGTTGTTAGAATAAGAACGATATTAGGAAGAAATAATGTATAGAAATGGCAAATTGTTAGTCTTTGTTGGGATTTTTAAGTTAACATCTTAATTTTTGCTTTATTAAGACTTTATAAAGAACGTTTAAGTCAAGTGGATGCAAAACTACAAGAAGTCATAGCTGGAAAAGCACCAGAATATTTGGAACCACTGGCAACTTTACAAGAAAATATGCAAATTCGTACAAAGGTAGCAGGTAGGAAAGTGAAACATCTTTTCCATATATAGAATATAAACTCTATAGTGCCTTTAAAAGGTATTTGTCAAGGTATTTGTCAAGTAAGTGTTTGTTGTTGATGGAATTACAAATAAATTTACATTGACCAGAATATTTTACTCTCAGTCAGCCCACAGTTATTTATTAAATGCTGCTTGTTTTTCTCTGTGGGAGATTTAAAAAAAAAAAATCTCAAGTTGCTTACAATGTTGTTAAGAAAATACTTCCATATGTGGTGAAACAATTAGAAACTATGATACTTTCATTAAGATATACCGTTACTATCACAATTTAATTCCCTGAGATAAATTAAGGTTTAATTTAAGTACTCTTGGTATTTTTTACCTGTAAGACTGATAAGGTTTTTTTTTTTAAATTTATGAAAACATTTAAAAAATGTTTGATCAGAATATTATAGAACAGGGAATTAGCCTGTAACCAGATAATTTTTATTTATTTATTTATTGATTGATTGATTGATTGATCGAGACAGAGTCTCATTCTGTTGCCCTTGCTAGAGTGAGTGCTGTGGCGTCAGCCTAGCTCACAGCAACCTCGAACTCCTGGACTCAAGCTATCCTCTTGCCTCAGCCTCCCGAGTAGCTGGTATTGCAGGCATGCACCACCATGCCCGGCTAATTTTTTTCTATATATATATTTTTTTTTTTTTTTAGTTGTCCAGATCATTTCTTTCTATTTTTTTAGTAGAGACGGGGTCTCGCTCTTGTTCAGGCTGGTCTCGAACTCCTGACCTTGAGTGATCCACCTGCCTCGGCCTCCCAGAGTGCTAGGATTATAGGTATGAGTCACCGTGCCCAGCCTAACCAGATAATTTAATGATTCTTTTTTTTTTTTTATTTTATTTCAGCATATTATGGGGGTGCAGATGTTTAGGTTACATATGTTGACCTTTAATGATTCTTTTTTTCATTTTGATAAGTTTGATTACTCATTTGTGGGTATGAATAAATGAAGATGTACTATATTTGTATGGCTATACTTCAGTCTTCCGTTTGTAACTGGGATCCAGCCTCAATATTATGTCCTAGCACTCATGATCAGGGGATATATATGATTTTTCATAGTCAAACTAAAAACTAAACTTTAATTAGTGGAGATGCTGATTGTTTTATGGGACACTAATTTATCCTCAGGTACCTGTTAAATAATACCTAAGGCATTGTTGATAATAAGTTCTTTTTGTACTAAACCCACCTTAAACTAAATTTTATTCTTGAGTGCTTGATATTAAGTATGTGGATAATATTTATATGATACCTGTTGTCTTTGCATATTGACTCAACATACCCTTAAAAATAAAAATGTCCCTAATTTTCTTTATGTTCTTTTAGACTAAGAGGATGATCAAGAGATACTACTTGAGTAAATTATTCACTATTCTGTTCTGTGGCCTCTTTTATTTTTTGATTTTGCAAAGAGTAGTGTGCATGAATGTGTTGCTGATGGCATAGTTCAACATAACTGTCCCTTGCTTTTACTATACACATCTAGAGATCTTCGCTTGCCATTTTTGTAGTGGCATATTTGCGTGGCTGTGTTGTCTATTTTATATTATTGTCTTGTTACCTCTGAGTTAAACTGTCTTGGGCGTCTGTCCTCTAGGTAAAGCCCTGTCAGGAGTACTCCAAATATCATTGATTGTTTTATATAATTTTGTACATTGAATCTTCTTGGAAGTTTTGGACTCTGAAAATAAATAATAGTTTAAAAGTAGTGGTTTTGATGGGGTTATAATATCCAGTTGTTACTTTGAATATGTGTGATTGATGAAACCAGAGTTTATTGTCTCTCTGTTTCTATTTTGAGAAACCTGAAATCGTTTTTCATAGGAAAGAGTTTTATTTTCATTTTGATCATTCTCTATCAAACGTTTAGGAGTATTCTTTAGAAGAATGGGGTAAAAACAAAAATTAGCAGTGTAGTTTCTAGCTCTTAAACTCTTAATTTCTAGTCTTTTTGGATATATATTTTAAATGAGCCTTTTAAAGATAAAGTTAGAATCACTTATCAATTTCTTCTTGATTCATCTTATAAAATACAGTGAGAACAGAATTCCTGTAGGGAGGTGATAATGAAACTTATTGCTAACATAATCAGAGTAATTGTGTTTGGTTGCAGGAATCTATAGAGAGCTCTGCTTAGAATCTGTAAAGAACAAGTATGAATGTGAAATTCAAGCTTCTCGCCAGCATTGTGAGGTACTGTCAATTTGTGTAACCTTTAAGATAATTTCATCTCTTCAAGCTTTTTCTGAGTATAGTAGTTAAAAAAGCAAATAAAATAAGTAAAACAAAATTAAGTAATACTGTAGCTCATCACTTGTATGTGATTTAAAAAAAAATACAGTTGCACTGGATGCTGTATTGGAAGTAGAACACAAAGGACCATAGGAAAAAAACAGATAATTTTAGAAATTTTACAACTGTTACTTTAAAAAGACCTTGTAATGATTATGTCATCTGGCATTATTGAAATATTAATATAATTAGTATGATGTGGATGTTTAGACTCACAAAATGTATGTAAGCTATAGAATTAGTTTCTGACTGTCTAGACCTATTTCCACATCTTAGGGCAGAATTCTCTATGGGAAAAAATAGGTATATTTTTCTATATGTTCTGTTTATTTTGAATAGCATTTTAAAACATAATGCTGATTTTACAGATAACTTTCCATAAAACCTAGACAAGATTATAAATATACTGGTGGACGCAAGAGGACAAGTTCTCTAATGATTCTTATGTCGCTTTAATACACCTTATAAAAAGAGTAGTTAGATATAAAAATGATGGGCCTTGTTTCATTTTCTTGATTACAACTGAGATTAAATATCTTTTTGGTATTTACTAGCTGCCTGAATTTTCTTTCCTAAGTAGTAGTGCCTGTTTGTACTTTTTGTCTTTGTGTTGGGCTCTTAGTCTTTTCCTCATTGACTATAGAAGTTCTTTATATATTCTGGATACAAATGCTTTGCTGGTTATATGCTTTGTACATATTTTTACCCAGGTGTGGGATCTTTTAACTCTTTTTGAGGACTTGATGCACAGTTTTGCATTTTAATGTAGTTGAATTTATCATCTTTCCTTTATGGGATATGCTTTTTATGTCTTCCCCATTTTTAAGTAAAAAGATGTATTTTCCTTTAAAATTTGAACTTTTGCTTTTAATATTTATATTGCCAAACTTCCTTTAATTAATTTTTGTGTATGGTATAAAGTATGGTTCTATTTATTACATATTCCATCATTTCCCCACAAATCAGCAATTCTGTTTCTTGCATAGCAAATGTCCAGATATGTGCTGGCTTGTTTCTAGGTTTTTTCATATGTTCCATTGGTCTATTTGGCTGTTTCTGCACCAGCATCACAATATCTTTTGCTATAGCTTTCAGTCTAGTAGTTTTTGATAACTCAGTAACTTGATAAATTTACCTTACTCTTCTTACAATTATTGTCATTGTTTAAATTTTTTTGTAAAGTAACAACTTTTAAAAAATTACTTTTTATTTTTTGCTACTGTATAGAAAAATAATTTTGTGTATTGATATTATATCCAGCAACTTTACTTACCTCTCTTCTTAATTCTAATAATTTGAGTACAGAATTCTCTTAGATTTTCCATGTAGATAATAATGTCATTTGTGAATAATGGCAGTTTGTTTCTTTCATTCTGATCTTCCTCTTATTTGTTTTACTTGTCTTACTGGCACTGATAGGACCTCCAATACAACATGGAATAGAAGCAGAGAAAGCAGACATCGTTGTCGTGTTCTTGATCTTAAGGGAATGCTTCTAACAGTTTTCCAATAAGTATGATATTTTCTTTTGGGTTTTGGTAAATGTTCTTTATCAAGTTAAGGAAATTTCTGTTTATTTCTTGTTTTCTAAGAATTTTTCTCATGAATAATTATTAGGTTTTATTAAATGCTTTGTCTGCATCTATTGAATTAGACAGAATTTTTTGCTTTTGATATATTAATGTGGTGACTTACATTATTATGTATTTTGTAATGTTAAACCATCCTTGGATTTCTGGATTGATTCTTTTTTTCTTGCCTTGCTAGAGTCAGTTTGTTAACATTTTGTTTAGAAGTTTGATTTCTATATTTACAAATGAGATTTAATTTTCAATTCTCATACTGTCTTCGATTTCAAGATTCATAAAATAAGTTAGGAATATTCCATATTTTTCTCTTTCATAGAAGTATATATTTAAGATCGCAATATTCAGTTCCATGTTTAGTACATCTTGTCTTTATGATATATACATAAATATATATTTTAAAGAATCATGGTCTTGCTATATTGCCCAGGCTAGAGTAAAATGGCTATTCACAGGCATAGTCATAGCTCACCACAGCCTCAAACTCCTGGCCTCAAGCAATCCTCCTATCTCAGGCTCCTGAGTAGCTGGGACTACAGCACTGCCCCTGGCTGTGATATGTATTTTTTAACAGTCTCACACTCATAGAAAAGTTGCAAGAAAGTACGTAGAACTCTTTTTGGTGAACCATTTGAGAATGAATTGACGACATGATATACCATCACCCTTGAATCTTTAATGTATATTTAAAATAAATGAGGAACATTGTCTTATGTAACCACAGTATAATCATCAAAATTAGGGAATGTGCATTGCTATGTTGCTACCATCCAATCCTCAGACCCCATTCAAGTTTTAGTTGTTATGTCAATAGCACCCTTTATATTAAAGACATCTAGTTCAAAATCACATATCGTCTTTGTCATTGCAATTAGTTATCATGTCTTTTTAGTCTCCTTTTAGGTGGAGCAATTCCTCAGTCTTTCCTTGACTTTCGTGATCTTTACATTTTTGAAGATTTCAAGCCAGTTATTTTGTAGAATGTTCCTCAGTTTTGAGTTGGTCTTCTATTGATTAGAGTTTTTGCATCTTTGGCAGAAAAATCACAGCAGCGATGCTGTGTTCTTCTCAGTGAAGTCTATTAGGTAGTGCACAATTTTGTTATGTACTGTTATTGGTGATGTGCCCTTTGATCATTTGATTTAAGTGGTGTCTTCCAGGTTTCTGCAAGTAAATTTACTTTTTTCCCACTGTGATAAATGTTTTGAAAAGAAGTGTTTTGAAACTATACAAATATCTTATTCTTCATAATACTTTCAACTTATTTATTTATAAAAAAATATAGACTGATTGTTTTCTTACTCATTTTTTTGGTCTACTTCATTTTTCAATTACTGAGGGAAATGTGTCAAAATTTCTCTCTGTGATGGTGGATCTGTTAATATCTACTTGTATTTTTTTTTAAGTTAGTTTTCTTTTTTATTTCCTAAAAAATCCAAATACCATTCTCTTCAGAATAGTAAAGTCATTCACCGTTTGCGGTTTGTAGGCCAGCGGTATTAATGATGAGTTGCTCCACAATTCACATCTACAGTCTCAGATCCTTTGCTTAAAAAGAATGATGCTGAATGCTTGTGTTTCCAGAGTTCCCCACTGAAACTTATAATATCTTCCATGGAATTTCTTTTTCCTCCTCTTCCTCCTCCTCCTCTTCTTCTTCTTGTATTGTGGTAAGAACGTTTATCATAAGATCTACCCTCATAACAAATTTTTAAGTATACAATACACTAGTATTGTTAACTATAGGCACAACATTGTACAGTAAATCTCTAGAACTTAATCATCTTGTATAACTTAAACTTTATACCACTTGAATTGCAGCTCCTCGTTTCCCCTTCCCCTAGCTCCTGGAAACCACCATTCTGTACTCTGCTTCTCTATGTTTGTCTAGTTCATGTATATCATATTAGTGGTATTGTGCAGTATTTGTCCTCTGTGACTGGCTTGTTTCAATTAGCATAATGTCCTCAGAGTTCATCCATGTTGTGGCAAATGAGAGGATTTCCTTCTTTTCTAAGGCTGAAAAGTATTCCGTTGTATGCACATACCACATTTTATTTATGCATTTATTTGTCTGTGGACATTTAGGTTGTTTTTATATCTTGGCTATTGTGAATAGTGCTGCAGGGAGCATGGGAGTACAAATCTCTCTCTGACATCCTAATTTCAGTTCTTTTGGACAAATACCCAGAAGTAAGATTGCTGGATTATATGGTATTTCTTTTGAGGAAGCTCTATACTGTTTTAATTTTTTAATTGACAAATGAAAAAATTGTATATATTTATGATGTACAACGTGATGTCTTGTTATGTGTATGCATTGTGGAATGGTTAAATCAAGTTACTTAACATATCCATCACCTCAGATACTTATCATATTTTGAGATCAAACATTTAAAAGCTACTCTTTTAGCAATTTTTACTTATATATAATACATTTAATTAGATAGAATGAGGTCTCACTATGTTCCTCAGGCTGGTGGCCTTGAACTCCTGACCTCAAGTGATCCTCCTGCCTCAGTCTCCTGAGCAAATAGCTGGTACCACAGGTTGCCTGCCACTGTGTCTGCCTACAATATGTTATTATCTGTAGTCATCATGCTGTACAATAGATCTCCAGAACCTATTTCTCCTAACTAAAAATTTGTACCCTTTGACCAACATCTCCCATTCCATACCCCACCGACCCCCTCTCCAGACCCTGGTGACCACCATTCTACTTTCTGCTTCTATGAGTTCAGTTTTTTTTTAAGAACCTATATGCAAGTGAGATCATGCAGTATTTATCTTTCTGTGCCTGGCTTTTTTCACTTAGCATAATGTCCTGTAGGTTCATCCATGTTGTCATAGATGACAGATTTCCTTCTGTTTTAAGGCCAAATAATATTCCATTGCATATGTATATACCACATTTTTCTTATTCATTCAATCATTAATGAATGCTTAGGTTGATTCTATATCTTCACTATTGTGAATAATAGTGCTCTGAACATAGGAGTGCATACAATTCTTCGACATACTGATTTCATTTCTTTTGGTTATATTCCCAGAAATGGAGTTACTGGATCGTAGTGTGGTTGTATTTTTAATTTTTTGAGGAACCTCTATACTGTTTTGCATAATGGCTGAACTAATTTTCATTCCCACCAGTGGTTAACAAGGGCTCCTTTTTCTCCACATCCTTGCCAACACTTGTTATCTTTTGTCTTTTTTTTTATAATAGCCCTTCTAAGAGGTGTGTGGTGGTATATCATGTGGTTTTGATTAACATTTCCCTGATGGTTAGTGTTGTTGAGCATCTTTACATATACCTGTTGTCTACTTGTATGTCTTTGGAAAAATATCTATTCAAGTCTTTTGCCTATTTTTTAATCTGATTATTTGGTTTTTTCTAATTGAAGAATTCCTTATATATTTTAAATATTACTGCCATATCAGATACATGGTTTGCATATATTTTCTCCCATTTTGTGGGTTGCCTTTTCACTCTCTTAATTGTTTCCATTACTGTGCAGAAGCTTTTTAGTTTTAGTCTAACTTGTCCATTTTTGCTTTTGTTGCCTGTACTTTTAAGGTCATATCAAAGAAATCATTGCCAAGACCAGTGTTGTGAAGCCTGTCTCCTATGTTTATTTTGGCTATTTGGAATCCTTTGTGGTTCTTTATGAATTTTAAGATTGTTTTTTCTATTTCTATAAAAAATGCCACTGGTATTTTGATAGGAATTGCATTGAATCTGTATATCACTTTGTGTAATATGAACATTTTAACAATATTAAGTCTTCCGATCCATGAATTTGGATGTCTTTCCATTTATTTGTCTTCTTTAATTCTTTTAGCAACATTTTTAGTTTTCAGCATAGATCTTTCACCTCTTTAGTTAAATTTATTCCTAATTATTTTGTTCTTCTTGTTGCTATTATAAATGGGTTTATTTTCTTAATTTCCATTATCTCCTTGTATTTCTATCAGTTTTTGCTATATTTATATACATAGATAGAGAGTATATATTGAGGCTATATTATCAGACTCACACATTTTAGAATTTTTATATCCTTCTAATAAATATAATATCTATCCTTTTTTGGCCGGACGCGGTGACTCACGCCTGTAATCCTGGCACTCTGGGAGGCCGAGGTGGGTGGATCACTCAAGGTCAGGAGTTCGAGACCAGCCTGAGCAAGAGTGAGACCCCATCTCTACTAAAAAAAGAAAGAAATTATCTGGACAACTAAAAAAAATATATATATAGAAAAAAGTTAGCCAGGCATGGTAGCGCATACCTGTAGTCCCAGCTACTCAGGAGGCTGAGGGCAGGAGGATCGCTTGAGCCCAGGAGTTTGAGGTTGCTGTGAGCTAGACTGACGCCACGGCACTCTAGCCAGGGCAACAGAGCCAGACTGTCTCAAAAAAAAAAAAAAAAAAATCTATCCTTTTTTAATGTTCTTCTTTCTCTGTAACAATGATTTTGCCTTATAGTCTATTTTGACTGATAATTAAAACATCCACCCAAGTTTTATTTGGCCTGATAAAAGTTTTTTTAATCTTTTTTCCCAACTTTTTTTCTGGTCTTATATTTTATGTGTATTGCTTTTTTAAATAACATGTCTTGATGAGTTTTAAAAAAATTCATTCTATCTCTGCCTTTTAACTGGTAAATTTAGTCCAATTACATTTGTAGTGATTATTTTGTTTTTTAATATGAACATATATTGAGTTTTCTATTTGTTCCGATTTGTTTTTTTTTATTTTTTCCTAACATTCTTTGGGGGGGGGATGATTTATTGAGTTTTAAAAATACATCATAAAGTTATAACCTCTATTTCTGTTATTTTAGTGATTACCCCTATACCTTCCATTTCTATTATTGTAATGATTGCCTTAAATTTTCAGCATGCATATCTATATTAGAAGGATCTAAAAATTAATTATTAACTCTGCCCTCCTTCTGACTATAAGGGACCTGAGAGCTCTGTACCTCCAGTTACTCCCTCCCAAATTATAAGTTATAGTTGTTCAGTATTTTAGTTCCATCTCGCTTTTTTACCTTTCAAATGAGACATTCTTTTGATCTCATAGAGTTAGTTCTTTTTAAGTTTGTCCACATTTTACTAGTTTCTTGTTCTCTGTTTTTGGGTTACAAATCTTCCTTGCAGGTTCGTTTTTTGTTTCTTGAAGAACATCCTAGGCATCCCTTCATTGAGAGTCTCTTAGTAGTAAACTCAGTTTTTATTTATCCTAAAAAGCTTTATTTGCAATCATTCTCGAAGGACAGTTTAGGGGAATATAACATTCTAGGATGACAGTTATTTTCTCCCTAAAAGTCTGTGCTTAAGTCTGCAATCATTTGTAGATAAGTTGTTTTTTTCCCCCCTTACTGGCTATAGTTAAGCTCTTCTTTTTGTCGATCTTCAGTTTCTCTAGTGTGTGTTTTTGTATAGATTATTTTTATCTCTCCTGACTTGGATTTATAGTGCTTTCTGAATTTATGTTTTCCATCAGTTCTGGAAATTTCTCAGCCATTATCTTTTCTGATATTGTCTCTGTTCCATTTTCTCTACTTCTTTCTTCTGGAACCCTAATTAGTCATATGTAAGTTCTCATTCTGCATTCCATATCTCTTAATGTTTCATATTTTTATTCAGTAAATCATTATCTGAAGTTCTTTGGATTCTAATTCTGCTGTTATTTCTTTCTTTCTCATCTCACAACTTATTTCCTTATTTCATTATTCTAAACTATGGCAAACTTTATTGGTAGGAATTCTGTGAGTCTTGGACAGAGAATGTAGCTCCTAGGACCTAAATAGTATCTATTTTTATATCTGCTAGATTGTTTCAGCTAGGCATCCTGGTGTGCCACCAGCCAATAACTAATTTTTGTGCTTGGTATTTTTTGGAAGATGCAGATAGTCTATGTTTGAATCTCAAATATATAGAGATCAGCCCTGAAATGACATATTTTCAGGGAAAACTGCCTCCCCCCCTTATTGCCTAGGCTGAGGCAGATATATTTCCCTCAGGTGGATCTATTTAGTTTACCTTTACATTGAAGGTGTAACCCTTTGTGCAGGGATCCCAGTTTCGGTTTCCCACTCTACTGAGGTCCAAGACCTTCCTCTTTTTCCCAAATAACCACTGACTGAAAACCATGCTTCTAGGTTATTGATACTAGCAAATTCCCTCAAGGAAGCCACAATTTCAACATCATGTTAACTTGCTGGTTTCTAGTTCCTTGTTTATTTTTGGTCCTTGGGGATATCCCTTACTTTCTTGAGAGCTTAGCTTTACCTTTAAAAGGATGGTTGTGGCATTTTATCCAGGATATCTGTCTGGGTCTATTGGGAGTTGTTGGTTTTTTTACTTTTCTCAGGATATTTAGTCCACTATTTTGTCAGAAACAAAAGTTAACAAATAGTGTTTTTTACTTAGACAAATATATTGATCTCCTTTCTCTTCCATCATTTTTCAGTGTTGAAAGTCCTCTCTCCTCCATAGTGATGCTAAGTATTTACCTAAATTTCTTCTAGTTTAGTTCTGGCTTGACATTTTTTATGGTTAACATATAAGTAATCTTTCATAAATAATCTATTTAATTATATAATTAATCTGAAGATACTAGTAGTTCAAAGGCATTCTATACAGAAGAAATAAAGGTTGGAAGGGAACTGTAATATGTAGAGTGTTATGTATTTTATATTCAGTGTCTTATTTTAATCCTTTCAGCAACATTAGGGAATAGGAATTATCTTGATTTTTATGAATGGGTTAACTGAAGTTAGGAGAAGTTGAATAATTTGCTCAGGGTGACACAATTTAATGAGCAGCAGAACCAGGATTGAAATTCTTTGATCTTTCTAATCATTTATGCAGTTTACCAACAAATCTGAACTTCATTATTCAGGGCTTTTTATCTGCTTATTCTTACATTTGACTCATATAGAAATACCTCTGAGAGACAAGGAGAGTGGAAGGAGGAGGGAGACACCCTGCTAATTGTGAGAATAAATGTTAGTTTAGCAGCAGATAGAGAGGAGGAGACAGGACCAGAGACTGGACATGTTCACATAGGTATGCACACATAAAGTATACCTAAAACTCACGGAAGCAATAGAGACAGCCAGTGGTTTGTATAAAATTAAGGCAGGAAATCACATGTATTGAATACTGTTAATACAATGTGCCAGACACTAAGTCAGGTGGAGAAGCTTTATTTAGGTTAGTTCATTTAAACCTCACCACAGGGCTTGAGATAAGTATTAAGATCTGATAGCAGGTGTTTGCAAGGTCTCAGCCAGAGGCCTTCAAGGGTTAGAATTCTAGTTCTTGAGAAGATAGGCGAGAGCTATTCAAGGCTCTGATCTTTTGGTCGTCCATTCACTTAATTAATTTTTTTATTATAACATTAATAAGTATCTATTGAGAAAACTTGAGAAATAAGTCTAAAGAAGGAACTAAAATCAAGCACAATCTACGAACTAGAGGTAATCACTGTTAATAAGTATATGTTTGTGTATATATTTTTTTTTTTTTTTTTGAGACAAAGTCTCACTTTCTTGCCTGGGGCGAGTGCCGTGGCGTCAGCCTAGCTCACAGCAACCTCAAACTCCTGGGCTCAAGCGATCCTACTGCCTCAGCCTCCCAAGTAGCTGGGACTACAG
>CAUYSK010044210.1:0-10026 GCA_963575035.1 Avahi laniger | reverse complement strand
GCCAAGCTCAGAGGTCAGGGCGAAGGCAGTGTCTGAGGAGCTGCCCACTGAGCCTTGGTGGCAACCTCACCCATAACTCCAGTGTCAGCATAGCATTTGGGGCTGGGCTGAGGCCAGACTCCCAGGGGCTTCCTCTGGAAGACTTGGGGGTGAGGGGCATACAGTCAGGTTGGCCAGCGTGAGGTCTGGACGCCTCCCCTTCCCGCCCCATCCACTGCCCTCACTGCAGTTCCCAGGCCCACCCTACGCCCTAGATCAGGGAGGGACTCTTTCTTTGAGATGGGCCTCACCCTGCCAAGCTATACATCATACGGCAGAAGGGACGATAGGACATGTCACCAACAGAACACATCCTGGTTGAAAACCTTTACTGGGAGAAAAAAGAAAAAGAAGCTGACCTATTTCCAACTTAATGTCATTTAAGGCACCTGAGGGGAAAAAAAGCTAAATACTTTTGTATTTGATTACCAGAATGTACAGTTTGAGAAGGCCTATTCAGTACATATTGACAATAAGCGAGATATTTGAATCCACCTAAAATGACATGTCACTTCACTCATAGCTGTAGGTTTTCCAGTTTCGAAGTTAGCCCTGGTCCTATGAAAGTGCTCCAAAGCTCTCGCTCTATGCAATCAAAGAAAAGCCATCTGGAATCTGCTTGATCAACGAGCACATTTTCTTTTCATGAAAATGTTTTGCTTTCTTTTCCTTTCTGAACTCTTGGATATAACTCAATAAATCCCATGCAAGGAGGAGAGCCGTGGTTCTAATGGGGAGCTTTACTTAAGGTAGCTGTGAAATATGCAATTCTCCAGTGCCCTCCACTGCTCAAGAAACGCGAGAAGTGTGGACCTCACTTGCTACCAACCTACTTGAGGGCCTCAAGAAAATAACCCTCCAGCTGGAGAAAGAGGTTTCATCTTTCCTCCACCTCTGGATTCTCCAGCCAGGTGGCAGGCCTGGAATATCAAGACAGAAGGGCAAAATGGCATGTATAACTTGAGAACATTCAGCATTATTACTGATGATTTAGAAAATAAAAAGAAAAGCCTGTTGTTTTTATAATATGAAGGACAAAAAAATGTCAACTAAATTTTGACTGACAACTATGGGTAGAAAGTAGAATAATTTCTACAATTAACTTGGTATAAGATGTGTGGAGGATGTACTTACTCCTATTTCATATAGAATTTACTGTTTTATAGTAAAATAGATACTAACTTACAAGCATCTACTGTTTCAATATCCATATTTGTTTTACTTAAATGTAACTTCAATTTTGTAGTTGCTACAATACAGTGCACAATAAAAAGTGCATTGGCTAAGTTTTTTTTTGTTTTGTTTTCCTTTTTGGTTGTTACTGAGTCATCTTGACTTTAGCTAGAAAGTAGATTATCAAGAAAAATAATTTAGAACTTGGCCCAAGCACTGTGAAATAAAGGCAGATATTGGGCCACAAATGTAGGGGAATGGGGAAAATGAGAGAAATGTTTACTCCTTAGGGTTCAGGCATGAGCAGGGATTTGAGGCAGCCTCACACCTGAGCTCCATCGACGTGGCTCACTGCCCTGTCCTCACGGTTATGTGTTCCCTGCAGTTCTCTCGCCCTTCTTGTTTGAGAAACTGATGTGGTGATGAAAAGGAAAAACAATGTTGACGGTTCTACCAGGTATGGTTTTTCATGTGTTGCAGAGGGTGGGAATTGACTTCCTCTGTAAAGTATCCCCAAAAGTGCTGAGCTATGATACTGTTTGGGCTCTCAAGCTGAATCACATTTCAGTGAAAATCACATCTTTTTATTATAAAATCCTAGGAGGTTTTTTTCATCCTGAAAAGCAAAATTCCAGGTAATTCCTAAGCTCAGACACTAAGGAAACACATTCACAGGTATCTGTAAAAGCTCTGGGAGTTGACTGTGATATAACCCTTTCTACTGTACCCAATCACATTTTGAAAAGTCTTTTAAATCCTTGCTGTGTGAGGTCTGCCAAAAGATTGAGGAAAAATTCCAAAATATATCTTTGTCCTATAATCAAATGTGAAATTGGTTATTTTAGCTGAAGATATAATGCCTCTTTTTTTTTACAAAGAGATTGTAGTTGATCACTTTCTTCTGCTCAGCATGTAGCTAAAAGACACTATGGAAGAAGGAAGAAAGAATATTGTCTCCTCAAACTGGTGGTTTCTTGAAGCTGTATCAAAATGCTTTCAAGACAAATGAACTAATTTAGGGGGAAAATGCTTATGGTGAGTGCTAATGTTAGTCTATCAATGTGGATCTTTGTACGTATATGTGAAAAACCACAGGCGAACAAAAACAAAGCTCCTCTGTATGGGAGATACACAACATCCAAAACTTTTTCTTGCAATCAATAATAAACTCTTGTTCAAGATCATCTACTATGTGAAGATTTTCAGTTTTCTTTGGATGATCTGAGTGTCCATTAATTTGTTGTTGCCATTCCTTTCTGAAGTTTATACCATTGTCAAGGTGGTGTTAGGGTGTATATAAGCTGAAGGTTTCGGTTGCCACATTTTACAGAACGCCAGGGAAAATGCAGCTGTTTTTAATTTTCAAAATGATCACTTTCAATGGAGTTGTGTGTATTTGAATTTTTAAACATATTGAACCTAAAACCCCGAGGGGTGTACATCAACTTCAGTGTTCATTACAACGTACTGTAAAGTTTTGTAACTAAAGCCAACAATAGATTCGGTGAACTAACGATTTTAAAAGCCTCTTCATGTTGTTGACTTAAGAACACCCTCAAGGTCAAGTTTCTTGATAATAATTTCAATAAAAACAACCAAATCTTATCCAGTTTACCAATAGGATGACTTTGGGCAATATTTTTATGATCTTGTGGCAGAAAATTCCATTTGATAGTTAAGAGGAATTCTGTCCTTTCTAACAGTCAGCTTTCATTATGAGAGTTTACAAACAGCTCTTAGAACTTCTGTTTGATTCACAGAAAAACCACTTGGAGAACAGGGGTTGGGAGAATGTGGTGATATTTTCTCCACATTCAAACAACACAAATTGGCGGCTCTTTCAAAAAGCATTAGTACATTTTTATCAACCTGTAGGGGCTGTGTCTTCTGCCCTTTTAGAAATGAAATCAAAGCAGCCCATGGCCCTGCCACAGAACCCGGTTTTGGCTGTGCTCTGACCTCCACGATGCCAAGGGCAGAAAGCAAGTGCTGAGTTGGGAAGCTTGCGCACGTCAGTGGTGTGGCCTTGAAGACCCAAATCGGCATTTTTCTTTAAAATTACCACAGCTAGATTTGTGTTTAGTTACAGTTCTTCATTGATTTTGAAATTTTAATTAACACTAAAGGAAGCTGTGAGTTCGTGGAAGGGAGCTTGGGTTTATAAAGTTTGAGAATCACCGAGAGACAGGGAGAATGTCCAGGCGAAGGCTCTATTACTTTGACTCTGAATTTCTTTTAAAAATGCCACTAACCTGGTATTTTTTTGTGCTCCAGTGATGTCTGGAATGAAGATCTTCTAAAGCACTCTCATATTTGTCTTCAAGGCTAGGATAGTGAACTGGGTCCTGAAAAATAGAACCATGGCAGATATTTAAAATGGTTTAAAATGTGCCGAAATGGTCTTAGAAGGGAGGCTAGCATGATTCCTAGCAAGCCCCTCTACTCTGAAGTCCAACATGTACCTCACAGTACTCACCCTATTCAGCACCTGGAAGTGCAAGCAGCTCCCTGACTCAAGAACGTACTCTGAAAGGTATGTGCACACGCCCACATATTATGAATGGCCGAGTGAACACAGGAGATGACCGACTTTCACTGCCTCTATGTTTCTTATGATTCTCTCACATGCTTTCCTAAATGATAGTGTTGTACAAATCAAAGCAACAGGAAGATAGAAGCTAAGTAAATAAAACGAAAAGGAAGAGAACACTTAAGCTAGCAGAAAGTCAGAGCCAAAGCACAGCACTGCTAACAGGCATCACACTCCGCTCTCTATCAACCTGCTGGCTGGGGAGGGACAAGAACGCAGAGGCTGCAGCCCGGCCAGCACCCGCAGGAGGAGGCCTTCCAACCTCCAGGGAAAACACTCCTTAGGACTGAGGGAATGGGGCATTCGGGTCTTGGTACTTTAAACAATACACCTGATGGTTATTTTTTATAATTTAAATAATTTTAATAGAAAATAAATCCAATGAAGGCTATTATTTTTAAAGAGAGGAAATTGAATGGAATACATAAGACTATATAAGGTAAAAGTTTTAAATTGTATCACTTGATTCAGCAAGAAGTTGTCTTAGTTTGCACTACAATTGGCTTTATTTTCTCATTTTTGGTTACTTGATGATAATATGTCACTTATATATGATTTCAAGCTTCCATTCTCAAAATGTTGATACAACCCTTCTTTCTGGTTCTCAGTTGTTCCCATCTACAATGAGAAGACACCCTCAAAGGCAATGATAAGAGAGGACTTTGTGTCTCTTATTTAAAGTGATCATACTGAGGTCTATACCACAGGAAGCGTGTTCTTGGCTTCTAGTCTAGCTTGGTTGGCTGGATGTAGCATGGGCTTAAAGAGGCCAGTGAGGTTCAAGTTCCCTTTGGGTCCAGTAAATTCATTCAGAGAATGAATTTCAGTTGTATCCTCCCTAGCCAACAATCTTGCAGCTCTGGTTGTTTGTCATTAAGGAGACCAGACAAAAGAATGCCTGGGTTATTACCACTGTTATCCTGACTGCAACTGAGCAGTTCCTCTGAAGCACTGGGAACCATATGAAGCCCTTTTCCTGCAGTGACGCATTTCACAACAGTCTTGTGCAGTAGCTGCCATCAGCGTCTTATGGGTGAGAGAAATGAAGCCTAACCCAGAGAAGAAAGCCAAACACATGAATCAAAACCTCAATATGAAGGTAAAACCTCAAGAGGAAGAAATGCCTTACTAAGGGAAAATACACTCAAATCATTAACAGATTTTCTGAACATCATCTAGAAAAACAGGCCAGAAACAAACAACTGAATGGTGTTAAACAAAACACTGTGCAACTCTCTGCTCTACTTAGAATTCTTCTCCAAACTCATGCCCACCCGCAGACAGGCTGAGGGAGGCCCCCAGCAAGTCCAGGTGTTTCTAATTTGGGTTGTCTTTTGTACTCTACAGCTTTTCAGCAGGAGATTGTTGCCTTTGCTTTGGGTGTCACCATAGCCCCAGTACTGGGGTGTTACTACATCAGTGGTCCCCAGTCTTTTTGGCACCAGGGACTGGCTTCATGGAAGACAACTTTTCCACGGATGGAGGCGTGGGGTAGGGTGGAGCTCTGCAGCCCGGTCTCCAGCAGGCCACAGGCTGATACCAGTCTGTGGCCTGGGGGTTGGGGACTGCAGTACTACATGACTAGTTCCACTTACCATCCTCTTCAAAATCTGTGACACCTCCAGGTAGAACTTGAAGAGGAAGCTGACGATAAGAGTCCTCTTGAACTCAACCTTCCCACCTGGAGCTGAGCCCGGAAGGCAGACTTCGTCCAGAACCAGCCTGCAAGCTGTATCCAGCATCTTCTCATTCCAGGGCCTGCAGAGTCAAAAGAGGAGACTCCTGGCCTGACAGGACTCATGCCTCACAGGTTCAGCTCATGTGTGAGACAAATTGCTACAGTTTAATACTGGAAATAACAGTGCAACTCCGGAGTCAGGCAACCCAAGTTCAAATCTGCCCACCACTCCCCAGGTGTCTGGCCTGGGTCTCACACGTCCTCATCTGTAAAAGGGAAATAACAGCAGAACCCACATCATGGAGCCATCTTGAGAAATAAGTGACACCCCGTGTAAAATCCTTAGCCCAGGAGTTACTGATCCCATATGACTAGGACATTGACTGCATGCCAGGTTCTGCTTTAAGTACCTTGTATTGCTACGCATTGACTCATTTCATCCTCTCAACTGCCCTGTGGGTAGGTGTGATCATCCATCTCTCACAGATAAGGTACTGAGGTACCATGAGCTTAAGTAAGCCGGTGGAGATCAGGGAGTTAACAGGTTGAACTGAGATTTGGACCAGACAGCCTGGATCACTCAAGTCCTAAGGTTCATGCTTTGAACCACTGTTCTGTGTCACTTGTCCGGAAATGGCAGCTGACACTGACTAAATGCTCAAGAGATATTAGCTATTAGTATTATCTATAGAAATAGGAAGTCCAGTAAGCAAATGCATTTAGCAAATTATCATAGAACGAACTCACATAATTTATTTTTTATCATGATAAATTATTCTCCCACAATAAAGAACGCAAATTTGTACTATTGTGAGATGGGCTCTCTCTCTCTCTCTCACGCACACACACGTACACACACAGACTATGATGGCTACTTCAGAATTCAGTAATACCAAGACACATAGAAATAATCGTAAAAATCTTACTGGAATTCTATGCAGTTAAATACAAAAGTACTAAGCATTTTTCTTCTTATCATTACATCTCACCACAAAAGGGCTACTCCGTTAACCGGAGTCTAAGGACACGATGCCTTACCTTCCGATGAGCTTCTGGCAGGAATTCTTGGCACAAATGGTGGTTGCACCAACGCCTCCATATAAAATGGATAACTCTCTAATGATGCCACCCCCTTCTCCAAAGAAGACTCTCATTCCCGAATTGACTATTGCTAGCGCATTCTGTTGCCGCTGGGCTTGTCGGAAGGCTGACACAAATTCCCACTGAAAGAAAAGGTGACAACTGTGCACTAGGCAGTTTGTGTATGTTGCCTCATTTGATCCTTGTCACATCCTCTGTTATGAGCAGAATTGCATCCCCCCCAAAATTCATACGTTGAAGTCTTAACCTCCAGTATTTCAGAATGTGACTATATTTGGACATAGGGTTGTTATGGAGCTAAAGTTAAAATGAGGTCATGAGGGTGGCCCTGATCCAAAATTGTTGATGCCCTTACACAAAGAGGAAATCTGGACATAGACACATGCAGAGGGAAGACCATTTGAAGACAAGGAGAAGATGGCCATAACAAGCCAGTGTCAGAAGCCTCAGAAGAAACCAAGCCTGCTGATACCCTGACATTAGCCCTCTAGCCTCCAGAACTTCAGGAAAGCCAGTTACTCTATATGGTCCTTTGTTATGGCAGCCCTGGAAATTGGATACATCCTCTGAGGCAGGCTTGCTTATTCCCATTTTACAGATGAGGAATCTAAAGGTCAGAGTGATGCAGTAAGTAGTGCAGGTCTTGAAAGCAGGACTCAAACCTGAGTCTATCGGAAACAAAGCTCTTGTTTCCACTAAGTCCTATAGCAAATGTATTTTGTTAGCCTCTTTCAAAGCCCAAGATACAGGTAGAGATATATTCTTCACGTCTTATTTAGAAAGGTCTCCTGATTCTAGGAATGAGAGGGGTGTGCATAACACAAATAGAGGTAACCATTCACAAGTCCTCTTAAAATAATGACCTCATACTATCTCCTGAAGTTGAGCTTTTATCTCCTCTGTACATACTCAACACTTTTTCTTAACTCACCATGTGCTGGAATAAACAAGCAAGGCTCAGGGGTAAAACCTGGAAATTGATAGTATGACATTCTCACCTTCCTCGAGTAGGGGATGTTCACTGAGATCAAGATTTCTTGAGGCTTAAGATCTGCATCAGGGCACTTGCTGAGAAACTGCTCATTTAAAGGAATCTGTCGTTCTCCTTCTGTGGAAAGAAATGACACTTTCCCTGGAATCTGTGGTCTATTAAACAAACTTCTAAAACATGGGAACTAATTCTACCAAATACCTGAAGAAATTGGTTGTTTAGGGAAAGAAATGCTCTCCTATGCTTAACAAATCTTTACCATTGCAACTTGCAATGTTTCTTCCAGTCTAGGCTTTATTTATTTATTTATTTTGTCTTCCTTGGTTGCTTGTAGATAAAAATATCAAACAGAGTAGCCCAGAATTTTAGGTAGAACAGGAACTTAGCAGTCCTCTTCCTGAACAGGACAATTCACTTAGAGCTTTCAAGTAGGGAGTAGATAGTAATATCTCTTTTGATATTTTGATCAAGTCAGTCAACAAATATTTATTGTTTATAACTAAGAACCCTACTAGGTATAGTAGTGAATAAATAAATAAATTGCCTTTAATGAATTTGTATAATAGTGAGGTGTTGATTTGTTTACACCTTTCCCTAGCACCTAAAGAACTTCAGTTCTTTAATTAATATATTGCAAGAAGCAACAGTTTAGAGCTATAACAAAATATGATTTGAGGATGAAAACTAAAGCTTTTGGGTTTTCTCTCTTTCTTTTTTTTTTTAACAACCTCTTGTGTTGGGGACTGACTTTCAATAGATTGTGGCAAGGGAGCTGCTCTTCACGAAAATGCCAAACTAAGAAGCTTTTGATGTCTATATTAACATCACAAAACCTGTTTCTTATGGCATGACTTTTTAAAGGGATGTTACATATGAAAATTCTGAATGCAAAACTTCCTTCTTAAGATAATTTTGTGGTTTAGATAATATAAGGAGTAGGTATTTAACAATGCAGGTAATAGAAAGCTAGTCCATGTTTTTAAACTAAAAAAACATTTGTAGAGGATCAGCTAGAACTCCCTAATACTTGTTGAACAAGTGGAAAAAAGAGATATAAATTAAATATTCTAGACTTAGCTCCAAAAACAAAAATCAAGTAAATAAATACAGAATGAGGCCAAACCATTGTTCATCTAAAAAAGACCTTTAGGCTTCCACCAATGACAAATTAAGTATGAGCCCAAAGCCTGATGTGGGCACCACAACACTATTGTACCATTTGGAGAATGTCTTCAACAAAGGGGCCTGATAATTCTCAATAGCTTATAGCTCCCTCCAATAATCAAATCATGTTTGGACATTAACCAATACAAGCATGTTCAATGTATGGTGACCAATATGAGAAAATACCTAGCACAAAGTCTGAAAAAGAAACAGATGAGGAGATCAGGAGTGTGTGGTATTAAGATCAGACTGACCAACTTTCCAGCATCCAGAAAGGCAGGGAGAATTATTGATATTATAGGGAATAGTTAATTTCAAAACCTGCCTACCCAGAGAGAAAAAGAGATAGGAGGAACAGATCGCCAAGTAGGAGCTGTAACTTACCTTTTGATAGCAAGTTGAGGGTGCAGTTACCCACAGCCAGGAGAGGATTGAGATCTGAATCCAGGTGTCTGCTCATGACATGTCCCCCTAAAGACTTTTTTAAAATAAGGAGTTATTTTCACATCAGTTATGTAATTATAAAAACACAGTGCTAAAGCAAGGATTAACAAGGCTTTGGAGAACAATTCTTTTTGTCTGTTTTAAAAAGAACGAAAATGCCATGATTCATCAGTGACAGTCACCCAAGGGACTCAACATCAGAGTTTGCTGTCATCAAATACATACAGCCATGTTCCTGATCTGGGACCCAGCCAGGGTTCCTAAATGCTTCAAGAGAGCACGGTATATCTGTGTCTTCTCCTCTGGAAGCTTCTGGACTACATCGGCCAGAATGTTTTTCACCTGGGCCAGGCTGAGGCCAGCACCCAGAGTCAGCTCTGAAATGAAGTCATTTGTAATTAATGCAATGTAATCAACGCTGATCTGAAAATGTTCATTAGACCAAAGCTACAGACATGAAATCTTTATACCAGATACATGCTTCCCTGCTTATTGGTGGAGGTGGTAGTGATGGTAGTGACGGAGGTGGTGGTGATGGTGTTGATGGGGTGGTCGTGGTACTTTTCATGGTGGTGGTGACGTAGTTGATGGTGATAAAGGAGGTGATGGGGGTGATGGAGGTGGTAGTGGTGGTGGAGGCAGTAGTGGTGGAGTTGGTGGTGGAGGTGGAGGTGGTGGAGGTGGTTGTGGTTGATGTGGTGGTGGTGCAGGTGGCGGTGGTGGTATAGGTGGTGGTGGTGGTGGTGGAAGTGGAGGTGGTGGTACAGGTGGAGGTGGTGGTGGTGATAGAGGATGTGGAGATGGATGAAGTCGTGGATGATGAGTACGACTAGGATGAGGACTATA